>CM039733.1:61408002-61548224 GCA_022539455.1 Dendrobium nobile
TGTTATACTCACATGAGTTCCTCAGTTCAGTTGGATAAGGACCCTATGGGAAAATTTGTTGATCAAAAGAAATTTAGAGGGATAATTGGATCTTTGCTTTACTTGACATTTATCCGACCCGATACCATGTTTAGTGTTTATTTATATGCTAGATTTCAATCAAATCCAAAAGAATTACATTTGACAGCAGTGAAAAGGATTTTAATGTATCTGTTGGGAACTCAGAACTTAGGAATTTGGTATTCTAAGTTTAGCTCTTCATTTGAAATAATTGGTTTTTCAGATTCTGACTTTATAGGTTGTAGGGTTGATAAAAAAAGCACTTCTGGAATATGTCAATTTATTGGAAATTTTTTAATCTCTTGGTCTAGTATAAAACAAAATTCAGTAGCCCTATCTACTGCTGAAGCTGAATACATTGCATTAGGAAGTTATGTGGGACAAGTACTTTGGTTGAAACAATAGTTGATTGATTTAGGATTATCTATAGGTACTATTTCCATTTATTGTGATAACACTAGTGCTATTTGTATTTCTAAAAATCCAATTCAACATTTAAGAACCAAACATATAGACATCATGCATCATTTCATAAGGGATCATGTATCCAAAGGAGAAATTGAACTCATTCACGTTACAACAGTAAATCAACTTGCAGACATTTTTACAAAATTACTATCCTTTGATACCTTCAGTACATTAAGAACAAGGCTTGGTGTGATTGATTTGAATGCTTAATTAGAAAGATTCTGCAACATTAATGTGTGTTTTTGTTAGTATGTTGTATTCCTTTTGAATTTGTGATTTTTCTTGTTTTGTTTGATTTTGTTTTATTTTTGTTTGTTTGTATTTGTGTTTTTTTTTGAGAAAATTTGTCTATTTTATGTTTTGTGTTCTCTCACATCTAGATTCATGATTTTGAATTTTATCTTAAAAATTTGAGTGATAATCGTCTGTATGAAGTTAATTTCGTACAGGACGAATTGTGTAGTGTATTAACTGTCGGATTTAAATAATTTGCATACAATTTTTCAGTTTTCATTTCACTGTTCGTCTTTCTGATCGACAAGATAGTCCGGACGATGTGCATTCAATCGTATGTACACATGAAGACAATTATACAAATAAGATCAACTTAAATAATTATGATCGTACGTACGAACCTCTGGTTCGTCCATACAAACACGTGGCATTCCAAAGTGGGGGACGTTTCAAACTATCATAAAAATGATCTTTAATATCTTATCATCCCGGACGAACATCTGTTTTTCTGTACGATCATCTTGGTCAAAAGTTGTATGAAAGGTTGCCTTGTAACTTATATGTGTACGAAAAGTTGTTTCATTTTTGGACTCATTCGTTCGTCCATACGAAATTTATTTTCATACATATGAACCAAATTCGTACGGGACGAAATTCCTTTCATCTATATGAATTCTCATTTTTTTCTTTAAATTAAAGGATTTTGAACACAAATTTTATCACTTCAAAAATCCTTTTCAATCCTCTATTCCCCTTGATCTTCTCCATGGCTAGTTCTAGCAAAAAGCAAAAGGTACTTGTTAGGGACCACCAAAGAACTCTAGTGAAAACTTTTTGTCCAAGGTAAATGAAGTGTCCTTTCCTAGATTTGCTTCTTCCAAAATCACTCCATATAGAGTCCTTCTATAAGAGCAACTGACTTTTAAGATAATGCACCTTTTTGCTTCGACCCAGTTTGGCCTTATTCTCACTCTGATCCATCTATACAAAAAAGAGACCTTACACTACTTTCTTGCCAACATGTCCTTCAACTCTATACCAATATGTGATTAGGTCATTTATTTTTAAAAGGAAAGTATAAATCACAAAGGAATACTTAGGAGTATTCTTCAACTTAAGAACTCAAGGGATTACAGCTCACAGTCTGACCTCTTTCTCAAACTTTGACTAGACTGCAATGAATCAAGTGATTAGAGGATGTAGATTTAAGGACCATATGCCTAAGGTGTCTTCTCTTAATCGTGATGCTCGTATCATCCAGCATGTTCTTCGAACTTCCATAATTTCAAAAGCTGGTGATAGGGAAAATATCACACCTCTTCTTTCCATAATGACTTATTTGATTATGACTAGCCAACCCATTGATGAAGCCCAACTGATCATTGACTACATTTATGAACTTTCTAAGATTGGCCATGTCTCCCACAAAAGAAAGAAAAACATAGCCTTATGACATCTTGTGACCTATATTTTGGAGAAAAAGTATGATTTAGTGCATCCAGTTATAAATCTTGAGGAGTTTCTCTACTATAATAATGGTTCATTTCGAACCATCTTTAATAAAGATTATCAGCCCATTAGTAGTGACTCAGAGGAGGAAGAAAGAGGACCTGCATCTGCTGGTGAACCAAATGTTCAAGATTTGGCTCATAAATTTTAATGTCTTGAGAGTCACTTTGATCAACTCTTTGATCAAATTGATGCTCACATACAATAGTAGGATGCACAATATCAGTGTCTGGGAAGGCGAGATAGTGTGCGTGAAGATAGTCGGATCGAAAGCATATGGTATTAGACTTCGTATAGGCTTTTGAGATGAGTGTTTAGCGTTGTCTATTTCATACTTTTTGAGAATGTCCTTAATATATTTTGACTGACTAAGAAATGTATCATCCTCAATTTGCTTAATGCTAAAGCCTAGAAAGTAACTCAAATCTCCCATCAAACTCATTTCAAATTCACTACTAATTGTTTTAGAAAAATCATCACAAAGATTTTTAATTGTAGATCCAAAGATAATATCATCAATATAAATTTGTACAATGAGTATATCCTATCCCAATTTCTTTAAAAAGAGAGTTGTATCCACACTCCCTTTTTCAAAAGATCTCTCCAGTAGGAATGTGCTCAACCTCTCATACCAAGCCCTAGGTGTCTGTTTTAATCCATATAATGCCTTTTTCAGTTTGAAAACATGATTTGGGTGTTTAGAATTTTCAAAGCATTGAGGTTGTTCTACAAACATATCCTCTTAAATTACCGCATTTAGAAAGACACTTTTAATATCCATTTGATACAATTTAAATCCTCTAAAACAGGTAAAGGCTAACAAAATCCTAATTGCTTCAAGTCTAGCTACAGGGAAAAAAGTCTCCTCATAATTAATTCCTTCAATCTGATTAAACCCCTTAGCCACCAATCTAGCCTTATTTCTAATGACTACTCCTGAGTCATTTATTTTGTTCTTAAATACACAATTAGTTCCAACTACACTTTGATTCTTTAGCCTTGCAGTTAATTCTCAAATTTTATTTCTTACAAATTGATTTAACTCTTCTTGCATAACCAAAATCTAAAATTCATCTGAAAGTGCTTGATCTATATTTGTGGGTTCTATACTTGAAATAAAGGTTGAATGATTGAATTCTTTGTTTAGTCCATGCCTAGTTCTAACACCCTCACTAGGTTCACCTATAATCAATTCCTTTGGGTGGCTTTTAGAAAATCTCAAATCTCTAGGCACAGGATTAATTTTCTATCTCCAAATTTTCTACTAAGTTTATTTTCTCAATCCTTTGGGAGTTATTTTCAATTTTATCCTCTTCAATAATTGCCTCTTTTAAACTTTCTAATTCATCAAATACAACATGTGTGGTCTCTTCAATTACCAAAGTTCTTTTATTGAACACTCTATAAGATTTTTCAACACTTGAGTATCCTATAAAAATACCTTCATCTGATTTTGGATCAAATTTTTTTAAGGCAGATTTTCCATTGTTATGAATAATCACCTTACATCCAAAAATATACAAATATGATAAATTAGGTGTTCTTCCCTTTAGTAACTCATAGGATGTTTTATTTAATTTTGATCTTTTATTCACCCTATTTAGAACATAACATGCAGTGCAAACCGCCTTAGCCCAAAAATATTTAGGAAGTGAGTATTCTGCCAACATGGCTCGGGCAGCTTTAATTAATGTTCTATTTTTCCTTTCCACTACCGCATTATGCTGAGGGGTTCTAGGTACAGAAAAATTGTGATCAACTCCTTTCTCCTTACAGAAATTCTCAAATTTTTCATTCTCAAATTCTCCTCCATGATCACTTTAAATTGTTAAAATCTCACTATTTAGTTTCCTTTGAATCAATGTTAAAAAATTTCTGAACTCCTCAAATGATTCACTTTTATAATATAGAAATCTAACCCATATGAATCTAGAATATTCTTCCATAATCACAAATCTGTATACCTTTCCTCCTAGACTTATAGTTCCAATTGTTCCAAAAAGATCCATATGTAAAATTTCCAATGGTTTATTAGTTCCAAGATCCTTATTGGACTGAAAAGAGGACTTCACCTATTTTCTTAAATGACACACATCACAAAGGTGGTCCTTAGAAAAGTCTAGTTTTGGTATACCTCTCACTAGGTTCTTTTGGATAACTCTCTTAAGATTTTATATGTTAGAGTGACAAAGTCTCTTATATCAAAGCCATGACTTATCAAAAATAATCTTTAAACAAAAAGCAGTAGGAGTTTTAATGCAATTCAAATCTAGCATATACACATTGTTTACCCTTATGCCATTTAAAATATATATACCATTTAAACTTAATATGCAGCTTGTAGGAAGGAATTTCACACAATAACCTTTATCATAAAGCGGACTTATGCTTAGAAGATTATGTTTTAAGCCTTTAAGCAGTAGTACATTTTCAATGAAAAAAGTTCTTAAAATTTCCAATTATACCTGACCCAACAACTTTCCTAGTGGTGTTATCTTCAAGTGTTACCTTGCCTCCACTCCTAGCTTTCAGCGATATGAATTATTCAGTATCCCAAGTCAAATGTTTTGAGCATCCGCTATCCATGTTCCATATGCTCTCACAAGGCCTTGTGTGGGAGCAATCCTGCAAAATCATCAAATGTTAGACCTGGGAACCCAAACAAGTTTGGGTTCTCCTTTATGCAGATTATAAACAGATGCATGTATGATATGTCTAAGTTTATGCATCCTAGGTCTCCACACCAAATAAGATTTCTTCTTCAAAGTACATGTGTGAGTTATATGTTCAAACAATCCACAATTATTACATTTGACTTTTGAAAAAGGATTCCTAAGTCTTTTACTATTAATCTGTCTATTAAGGGATTGCATAAATTTAGGATACAAAATAGGAATAGTGAAATCGTCAAGTCTAGGAGTATCCTTTTATCTTCGAGAGCTTTTATCTTCAATTTGTAAAATGAATTCATATCTTCCAAAATTCAATTTGTATAATTAATTCGATACATTTTGCTCTCTGATTCATCCTTATTATTCTTGATTTTAATTTGAAGTTATGCCAAGGATAATTTTAACATTTCATGATTTTTATTCAAGTCATCAAACTCATCAAGTAATTTTATGTGGTTGTTATCAATCAGTGCATAATCTTTTCTAAGGATTTCATGTCCTCTTTATAAATCTTGTGATTCTAAATTCAGACTAGCATGCAATTTCTTTAATTTTCTATATGAAACATGTATGCGTTCAGAGACTTCAAAAAGTTTATTATAATTCAAGTCACATACCTCTTCTTGATCTGACTGATCAATATTATTGGCTATTAAGCATAGATTGGTGACTTCTTCTTCCGTTTTAGTCTCCGACGAATCTGATGCTGAGTCCGCCCAGAAAGCTCTTTGAAATTTCTTCTTGCCCTTCTTCACAACTAGTTTCTCCTCTACCTTCCCCTTGTTAGGAGTGGCTTTGAGTTTTGGGCAATCGGATTTAATATGTCCAGGTTTCCTGGACTCATAGCAAATAACATCATTTCAAACCTTGATATTTCTATTAAATTTATCTCGATTTCATTACTGTAGTCTCTTTTGCTTCCTCTTCAGAAAGCTTCTAAATTGTCTAGTCATTAGTGCAATATCGTCTTCATCCTCAGGTTGTGAGAGATCCCTCGCTAACTCTTCCACCTTCAGTGCTATGTTCTTCTCCCTTCATGGTTCACCTGCATCAATCTTTCTTTGACTCACCGCTTGCTCGTAAGAAAATAGTGATCCCAAAAAATTATCAATAGAGTAAATGTTTAAATCTTTTGACTCTATAATTGCAGTTATTTTAGCATCATAAGAAGTAGGCAAACAACGAAGTATCTTTTTAACCATTTCAACATTCTTTAGTTTCCTACCTAATACATGTAAAGATGTGACTATTTGTGTGAATCTTGTATACATGTCAGAAATAAATTCATTGAATTTCATGCGAAATAGTTCATAGTCATGCAATAAGATATTAAGTCTAGACTGTGTAACTTCATTAGTCCCTCATAAGTTATACAAAGTCTATCCCATATGTCCTTTCCACTCTTGCAAGTGAAAACCCGCATGTAATCTTCAGATTTTAGAGAACAAAAGAAACTATTCAAGCATTTGGCTTTAAGTTGCGCTAAGTCACGTTCTTCTATTGTCCAGTCCGTAAAGGGTGTTTTTACTCTAACTCCATCAACTAATCTAGTTGGTTTTGTATATCCTTCCTGAACTAAGATCCACATACGATAATCAAGTGACTGTAAAAATGTAGACATGCGTGTTATCTAAAAATCAAAAGGAATACTGTCGAACAATGGAGGTCTAGTTATAGAATAACCCTCAGGTATATTTTGATTTCCAAATATAGCCATGGTCATTAATCAAAAAGTAGTCTAAACTTATGAATTTGAAACTAAGCTCTGATACCACTTATTAAAACATTGTTCAATGTGAATTAGGTTGTTAGACCTAAGGTTATATCCTAGCAGCTAACCAAAAGGAGGGGGGGGGGGGGGGGGGAATTGGTAATTAAAAATTTATTCCTCTATTTAAACCGATAAAAAGTTTTAGTAAGTTTTTTTAACAAAAAATTTTCAACCACACTTTTAAAATAGAAATAATAAAGTAAAAAAGCAGTGAAAAATAAAAGACACAAGATTTATAGTGGTTCGGTCAAATATGACCTACATCAACTCCTCGGAGCCACCCTCCGAGTATTGCACTAATACCAATAGTGTCTCTCCTTTTGCCCCCATAGCAAGGTGGAGAAGCATTCACAAAACTCTCTTCCACCACTACCTGGTGCGACAGAGAACCATCATCCTTTTACACCCTCCAAGTGTAGACAGAGAACCATCATCCTTTTACACCCTCCAAGTGTAGGCAGAGAACCATCATCCTTTTACACCCTCCAAGTGTAGGAAGAGAACCTCCCGCTGTTCACACTCTCCAAGTATAGGCAGAGAACCTTTCATCCTTTTACACCCTCCAAGTGTAGGCAGAGTACCTCCCGCTGTTCACACTCTCCAAGTGTAGGCAGAGAACCTTTCATACTTTCACACTTTACCAAGTGTCGGCAAAGAATCGAATCTCCTTAAAAGATCTTCTCAAAAGTAATTTAGAAGGACAAGAGAAAAGAGTGAAGAATCATAATTCACAAAGTTGAGATTCTTACCTTTGAGTACCAAGTGAATCCTTCACGCTCTAATGATAAGAACTCTCCTTCAAATACTCTCTTTCACTCTCTCCTTCACTCTTCTTTCAGTAAGAATGAAGACCTATGACCAAAAAGATTACAAGGCAGTTTACAAAGGACCTTTTATATGAAAGACATAAAAAATCGTCCAAAAACTGCTAATTTTCAATTATGTACGCACATGATCGTCCCGTACAATCAAGATTTTGTCCGGATAAACAGTGTAAAACTGTTACGTACGAACGCTTATGTGCATTGGGATGAGGTGACTTCATACCCGATCATCATCCCGTACAAACTATGTTCGTCCGATACGAACAGTTATTTTAAAGTCATGTTGAAACATAACTGCAGATGATCCATATATTAAAAGAACAAAGAACATCGTCCTGGGATGAAAGTTCATGTTAGTCTGGACGAACAGTATTAAACTTTGAAACCCGAGACTGTCATCCTGAGACGAATGGTGTATTTCTTCTGGACAAATCGTTCAAAGTGAGAATCCCGAGGAGATCATCTTAGGATGAACTGTCCATTTCGTCTGGATGAACATTTCAAAGTGAGAATCCCAAGGAGATCGTCCTAGGATGAACTCTCCATTTTGTCTGGACGATCAGGATTTAGAAAAATTTCTTCACTTTTCTATTCGTTCCATTGCTCTCTGAGGGGTATAACTGATTTGATCATCCCGTACGATCAATATAAAAAATTGATTTTTTAAATATCTCCCTCAGTGTGTGTGTGCTAGGTTGCTCAATTACAATCACACTCTCTTAGACTCAATAAAGTGAAAAATATAGACTTCAATTTACAAAGTATGATATGCTGAATTTGATTTAAAGTCTTTAGTAGTTTGGAGTATGATTATCCTGAAATATTAGTCCACACAAAAGCAAACACAATTCTTCCAAAAATTGTTAGGAGAAAATAATAATTAGAACAATATTATTTGGAATCATCAAAATTATACAAGTTGCAAGAATGTAAAACATGCAAATAGCAACTCTCTTAACAATAGGTACATATATCCAAAAGTTATTTATAGGTGTCATATGTACTTGTGTGCATATGGGATTTGTTGTACTTATGATATGCTCACTATTGTTATCAATAAGTATCTTATTAACTATCACTGCTTGCAGGGAATGTTCATGTTCACTATAATCTTTTGGATGTACTTATAGGAGAGCCATTGTACTTACATCATATCCACCTTTACCATTTACGGGTGGTATTTGTGCACTTTTTGCAATAGTATTAGTTACATACAGGTTATTGATGTTGACTTTAAAGCATTACTGTACTCGATGTATGTTTCCTTAATGTGTTATATGCATGATACATTTTCACTGTTAATTTCATATGCCTCCATTTCAATCAATAGGAGGACTACTTCTTGCATGACAAGTCATCTTTCATCAATTACAAGTGTTGCCATTTCATTCTACAGGCATTGTTGCTTGTGTTAGGGATTACATTAGTGCATGTGGAGGACACTATGCATTATGCAACTTGCCATTATTATTTGTAAGTACAGTATATTGAACCTCGTAAGGACTATTGTAGGAGTCCACTGCATCTATCATGTATCAACCAACACCATTTATTATATCTCATACATTGATAGGTGTTGATGATTGGCCTCTATTTGTGATTGTTTAGATGTTATAAAATGTTTGTATTATTTGCGTATATCGGGATCTTGTATCAATTGATAGTGTTAGCATTTCAATCTATAGGTTAATTATTACTTACATATTGAGTTCTTCATTGTTGCATATAAAATATGTTTATACTCATTACAATGGACTGACATTATTTGGACTTGATTGAATATCATTATTCATATACATTGAAAGCATTATTGCATTTGTATCTTGACCATCTGGTCATTGCCTTCATTACTTATTAATCTTTTCTACTTGTTAAAAGTCAGTGCATTTGATTGTATGGGCATTAATACAGGGGTCCATTTAATTCATCAATGTCATTTGTTGTGCGCCATATATTCAGGTGTCAATGATTGATATTTATTTGTGATTGCTCATATGCTGTGAATTGACCGTTTTTCATTGTCTATATGCACCAAGGTCCTGTTTGTCACGAGTCCCATGCTTGCATATTTATATTTGAATGTCTTGAACTTTATTTTAAGATTTATATTTTTAATTGATTGTGCATTTTAGAGTTTAATGTTCAATCATCTGTAGTTCAGTTCAAGTCCTCTATTTGTTTAGTTCATATTCAAACCCTTGCATTGTTGTTAAAGTTCTGTGTACTTATATTCATATATAGGTCCTTTGTATTACTGCTTATGTTTGGTCTTCTTATTATTCAGGTCTTGTGCACTTTAGTATGAATTTCAGCAGTATCCCAATATATCCCTAAACTGGGAGAAATGCGGGGTGCTGGGCCTTCCTACCATGCTATAAGAGTGTGTATGATATATGTCCTTAGACACCACCACCATAGTCTTCAATCCCATCAAGCTACAAGAGCATGTATGGGTCTTTGACGTACCACCTATTTGTTCAGCTTGAGTATGATTTCTTATGCTTCATGTAAATTCATTGTGCATTCATTTAAGTTCTATGTTTGTACTCAAGTAGAAGTCCTCTATCTGCTATAAATTTTGGTAGTATCCCGACATATCCCCCATTTGGGGAAAATGTGAGGAGCTGTGCCTTCCCATCACCCTATAAGAGAGTGTATGGTAGGTGTCCTGAGACACCATGGCCTAGTCTTCAATCCCACCATGCTACAAGAGCGTGTATGAGATCTTTAGGGTACCACCTGTTGAAAATACACAGTTTTCTTTCCTTGAAGGCACTAAGGTGTGTACGGGTACTTAGGGTTATCCCTACCATGCTACAAGACTATACATAGGGCTTACCTGCCTTGCCCCACATGTCGTACTGGATTCCCCTCTGTTGTGTTATAAGAGCGAGCATAGGGGGTCCAATGGTGCATATGCACGTCGATGATGGGATTTGGAATATTATTCCTGTGTAGGAGTCGTCGGCAATTGTGTCGGCGGTGTTCGCTTGTGGATCGAGGCAAAAAAAGAATTTCTTTTTTTTTTGTTACTTCTTTTTCTCTTTTTTCCTTTTTTCTATTTTTCTTTTTTCTGTTATATTTTTCTCTCTCTTCTTTTTCTTTTTTTTTTCTTTTCTTTTTATCTCTTTTTTAAATAATTCATTATAATTAATAGAAATTATTTATTAATAATCATAATAAATAACAATTAATTATGATTAATGAAAATTAATTATAACTAATTATCAATAATTATAATTAATTATAATTAATATCAACTAACTATATAAGTTATAATTAATTATAATTATCTTATAATAATTAATTATAATTAAAATAAATAATTATGATTAATGATAATTAATCATATTTAATTAATAATAATAATTATTAATAATTATTTAATAAAATTAATTATAATAAAAAATAATTAATTATAATTAAAAATAATTAATTATGATTAATGATAATTAATTTAATTAATAATAATAATAATAATAATAATAATAATGAGTTAATATTAATTATAATTAATATTAACTAATTATAAGAAATTATAACTAATTATAATGATAAAGACATGTAATATTTAAGCCGGATTAATGTTTATTTGAGCAGGATTTGTTAGAATTGAGTAGGATTTAACACAGGATTTATACATAGTTTAAGCAGGATGTTTACAAAATCCTATTAGGAAGATTTAGGGATTCTTAAATTCCACAGAGAGTTAAACCTTGTATTTCCTCTTCTTTTTTAAAGTTCGACGGCTCTACGGGCTTCGACAAAGAAGCATGCCAAAGGGACGAAGTTACCTTTACAATGAGCTAGCTTCCATCGTGGGCTTCTCATGGACAAGAAGAAATGTCTTCAAAGGGGACGTCAGGCAAGGGTTTGGCCGTGAGGAAGCTTCAGCTAGGGTTGCCAAATGGGGTTGAAGATTGGACGTGGATGGAGGCCTTCGCTTGCGATCAGAAGTAGGTACGTGGAAGGCTAGCAGGAGTTTTGTAGAGAGCACGAGTGGGAAAAAGGCAGGAGGAGGAAGATCAATGGAAGCCACAAGAGATTCGTTTCTTCAGTATTTAAGGATGTGAAGCAAGGCATCAGGCAGGACGACTCAATCAAGGCTAACGTGGGAAAGAGATCGCATAGGACGTCCGATTACGGGATTTTATCGATCTCTATCATGCGAGTTGGTTCTAGACATGTACAATGTTTTTAAACAAAAAAGTTTTCTCATGACTTTTATATAAAGGAGTCTTAAGATAAAAGATAGGAAGAACAAAAGTTAATATATAACTTAGGGGCTGTTTGGTTGCCTACAAAGTAAACGCAATGTAAAGTAAATGCAGTGTAAAGTAAATGTAGTACATTCCAAATACTTTGAGACTGTTTGGTTGTCTGCAAAGTAAACGCAGGAGAAATGTTCCTCTTGTTTGGTTAGATATATCTAGAGTAAAATAAAAGCATAATAGTTAACAACCTTAAAGTTCTTAAATTTAATAAAATTCAAGCAAAGAAGGAGAGCTCTAAGTTCGAGATCATTAATCTTTGCAGGGAGCATCCAGTAGGCATCCCCGGCCACACTCCGGCGGTGAACTCGGAAGGGAGCATTAATACTAACCATTTTTTTTTAGTCGTAATAATCACAAAATCACAAAAAAAAAAAAACTCTCAAAATCTGTCCTTAGTACTTTATTCAATGAAATCCAGGATCTAAATGATTAGCAATAAAATGACAGCTAAGATATCTTTGTCTGGATAGAAGCTCCCATATTCAATTTGTTTAATTCTTTCTTGTTACTATAAACCTATCCTTCGAACGCATGCACTCTGAAGGATACAAAACTTATGCAAGCAATGTTATAATTCCTTGTTATCAATCAACAGAACATTAATACGCAAGTGATGTGGAGCGAAACAGAAAGAATTTCAAGCCCTGACCATTTTGAAATACCAAACAATCATGAATCAACAATAAAAACTAAAATACGAGGAAATTCCAACATTGTTTAGTAGGAAATTAGGGTAGAGGATTCTTCGTGAGGTAATGCTAGCAACAAGGGCAGTCGCTCTTATTCTGAAGATGGGTGACGATACGCACATAGCAGAAGCTATGCCCGCACGACGTCAGAAAATCATCCTTGATCGCCCCCATGCAGATCGGGCATAGCAAATCTTTATCAAGCTCAGCTTCTTCAGTCGTTGTCGTAGCCGTCGCCGTCGACGTAGCCACGGCCGTCTCTGTCATCTCGGATGTCGATACCGCCACCGCCGGCGGGGGGAAAGTCTGTGGTTGTCTTTCCTCCAATTTCACCGACGGCACTAGCGCCCCGGAAGAGGCATCTCCCATGGAGGACTTGGAATGGGTTTAACGTAGAGGAAAGATATTAGGAGATCAAGGATATATGTGGTTGGAGAAATGGTTTCTCTTTATCTGAACAGAAGCAATAAAATCATCCACATGATTCCGGCAACATGACGCAGCAAAAACTGATAGAACAGCAGTTCATGAGATGGGTAAAGTTCATCGTAAGCCTCCGGCACAACCTCTTCGGCTGAGCAATGAACAAACTGTTTCCTTCATACACTCTCACCGTCGACAAGCATTAAGGAGCGAAGTCGTCGAAGGAGTGAAGTTGAAGGAGAACGAAGGAGCCGTAGAAGGAGCGAAGTGCAATCTCACACCTCCTGCGAAGCAATGAAGCCGAACAGGAAGATGATGCGAACTTGTGAGCTCCCGTCATCATCGCAACTTCTGATCGGACAGGCAAAGGGTCGTCGCGTTGAAGGAGCGAAGTGTAACAAGAACGAAGGAGCCGAAGAAGCCTCTCGTGCAATCTTACACCTCCTTCGAAGCAATGAAGCCGAAGTTCGGCTGCCGAACAGCAATTACGCATCGTCGAGCGAATTTAAAACTTGCTTAATATGAGCAGGTTTCTAATTCGCGCAAAATAGGTCCTATAATACACGCCTAATGCTTCAGAGGATTTTCTTTTGTTCCGCTCAAAATTAACCATACAACCAAATTTAATAAATACATGTATTTGTTTTACTTTACACTCCTAATTAAGGCAACCAAACAGCCCCTTAATATTATTACAATGCATCAGAGGCATTCCTTTACCACCAATAAAAAAAGCATTTGCTATTATTAAAATTATGACTAGTTTCCTTTTCAAAGATAAAGAAACTTCTTGATATTCTTAACACATTTAATAGAGCCATTGCATTGCAGAAAGTAATAAGATCACCAACAAAGAAAATATGAGAAATATCATAACCACCAGAATTCCTATAGGAAAAGCTTTTTATATCTTGAAAATTTTTGGGTAAACCTCTTGATAAAATTTAGCAGCAATAATCTAAAAAGAAGGGGATAAAGGATCTATTTGACTAATACTTAAGCACTTTTGAAGAAGCCTTGAGACTAGCTTCTCACTAATATTGATAGAGAACTAATAATTTTAATAATATTTTAAATATATTAAAACAATTATTATGAATGTTCAATTAATGTTTTCATAAGCTTTGAAAATATCAAGCTTGAGGATTAAGTTATTGTCATAATTTTTTTTGTTAATTTTAAGAAGCAATTACATAGCAAGTAGAACATTATCAACAATGTTCTTGCGCTCCAATGAAAAAACTTGTTTGATTTAAAGAAATAATTTTAGGGAGGAATATAGATAACCTAAAAGCCAAAATACTTTTTAATAGTTTATTGAAGGTGGTACATAGACTAATATAACTATAGTCATTCCTTGATTAAGGATTAATCATTTTAGGAATCAACACGATAAAAGTACAAGTAAAAACATTAGGAATAAAAAAACCTTTTAAAAAAGAAAGCATAACTTTGCACAAGTTATCCTTAATAATATTCCAATAGCTTTAAAAGAAGGCTGTAGTAAAACCATTAGGAGAAGCCACATAATCCTTATTCATGATCATTAAAGTATTCAAAATCTCAAGCCCATCAGGCATATTAGAAATTGAACAATTGTCCTCAAGAGAAATACAACAAGGAATAACATGAGGAGTGGAGATAGACATAACCTAATTACAAGAAGAATTTATAAAAAAAGGTTATGGCATACTCAGAAACTAAAGTTTGATCATCACACTAGTCACCGAGGTTCAATTTGATCCTATTAATGAGATATTTAGCTTTTTTAGAATTGGCCAAACATGAAAGTACTTAATTGGTGTTTCTATCACCTTCCAAAATGTGCTTAGAAGATGCTTTTCTTCTCCAAACTTCTTCTTCCATAAGCTGATGATTAACCAAGTTAACTTTGGCTAAACAAACTTTATCCCCATCAACATCCCCAAAAGTAGCATCAAACTTCTTTTCAATGAAAGGAACCTCTTTTTCAGCCTTAATAATGTCATAAAAAATATTACTAAACTTTTTTACTCCATCTTAAAACTTGTTTGAATCTCTTAAGTTTTAAAGCAAGTCAAATTATGTCATTGTACCCCTCATAGTGAGAAAGAGGAGCTAACCAATTCTCCACAATCATAGCAAAATCAAGAGCTTTAAGCCACATATTTTGAAAACAAAAAGGAATGAAACTATTAGAATTAACTTTTTTAATGTTCAAAAGCAAATGAGTATGATCAGAAATAGTCCTACTAAGATGTTCAACTGCAGACAAAGGAAAATTAGAAATCCAACCATTATAAAAATCTATCTATTCTTTCTCACACTCTATTATTAGACCAAGTAATTGGTGTCAGGAAAACTAATATTAGATAAACCACGCTCCAACGTCATATTATTAAAAACCAAGGAAAAGTAGAAATCCAATCATTATTCCTCCATTTCATTGATATTATGAAGAGAGCCTCCAACCATTTTAGAAGAACTAGAGATGATATTGAAATCACCTCCAACAAACCAAGGACATTTATAGTAATTTTTAATGCCAGTTAATTTTTTCCATAGAGGAATTTTATAATTTTTAGTGTAACTAGCATAAATAATTGAACCAATAATAAAGACATTAAAAATAGAGAAACTACAATGAATAATTTGATCAAAACCACCAATAATCATTAACTTAATTTCATTTTTCTAGAAAAACCAAATTTTACTAGAGGAATTAGCAACCCGATTGCCTTTGACAAGTAATAAGTTTAGAAAACTTTACCATGGGCTCCAAAAAAGATAAAAAAGAATTTTTTTGAATTCTACATAAATTATGGATATGCATGTGCGAGTGTCAAGTTTCCGCACACCCTAACATTTCAAACCATTGTACTAAACTTTGACAACATTCTTATAAGAAGCATTGGATCTTGTGATTCTAACATCAACATATGATGAAAGCAAATTTTTTTCCTTTTGGAACCTTAACTAAACATATGTCACCAAGTTTATCAAAGTGATTATGTACATACTTCTCAATGGCAGAGTTAATCTCAACCTCCTTGCATTTATTAGCAGAGTGAGCAAAATGGCATAAGCCCTTTGATTCTCCACTTGATCCCTCACTAAAAGCTTGCTCACCTTTTTTACCTACTTCTGGGTTGAGTAGGGTATCAACATAAGATAAAGTAGTAATTAATACACACAACCATTTTAGAAACACTTAAGGAAGTAGAAGCATTGCAATGAGATCCTTCCACATATTTCACAGGATTGCATTAAGTTCCAACATTATGAATCATGATAGGATTAGCCAAATCATTCACCTTATTAAATTCAACTTGAATTATAGGATTGGGAGGGATACAATTAACTTCAATTGTAGATTTATTATTAGTTTTGATTATATTATCATCGACTCCATTAATCACATCACCAGCTTGAATAAGAAGGTCATGAGTGGAAATAGTCTCCATTTTTTTAAGTTTATTGGAGGAAATCTTCCTGAGATTTAGTTCAAATGATAACATTTCTATTTACTATGACCCAAAGTTTTGTAATGATCACAAAAGGAAAGAAAGTTATTCATAACAACCTTTTGAATATATCCATATTTTTAGGACCTAACAAAATGCTATCAGGATACTTTTTGGTGATATATCAAGTTCAACCAATACTCTCACAATAAAAGGCATTGATTCAATAGTAGTAGAATTATCCACTTGTAAATGACTACCAAAAAGACTACCCAAGTGGTATAATATCTTAGGAGAAAAGAAATGAGGTCTGAGCTTAAGAAATGAGACCAAAATAAGAATGATAAGCAATTCAACTAAAATATCAAACAGGAGGCCACTTTATCAATTTTATAAAACAATTGCATATATAGTATGATCTATGCTTGAAAACATGACTATAATAAATATCATTTTTAAGTTTTATAAGAACGTGGTGTGGATCCGGTAAAGTAACTAAGATATTTCCACTGAGCTTTAGATTGAAAAAAAATGATGAATTAGATCCAATTTAGATTTACACATGGTAAATTTACCGACTAGGGTAAAGTGAAAAGGGGAAGATAAAGAAACAACTTCCTCTTTTGAAATCAAAAAAAATTTCATACCACAGTGAGTTGTAGGCTTGAGATCAAGAAAGGGGGACGATGACAGTGAACAAGAAATTATATCTTTAAAGGAATGCGTTTTATTAGCGAAATTAATAAAACCCATTATTGACCTCATTTTTATATGAGATCATCAAGCACTACCCCAACATTTCTAATCATCTGTCCTATGATTGATTATCAATCATTTGCCAAATCATTAAATCAATCAATGTTTATAGGTTGTTGCAATCTTGCACTACTACCTTGTGTAGTGCACTGATCCTTGGATCCCATTCAAGGTCTAAACCCTTTCACAAGGAGCCCCATACATCAAATGCTACATCATTGATTCTTTCAATTAGTGGTTGACCAACATGATCAGATTGAACTAGCTTAACTAGTTTAACTAATCATAAACATTGATTACCTCCAATTAATCTCCAACTTGACCCTGAACCTAACTGAACTCCTCTGAACCACTCTCCTAGTGAACTAGATCCAAGTGATCACTTTGGTCCAGCCACCAATTAACATGGTCAACTAGACCCAAACTTGGTCAAATCAAACCTATTTGAATCCAATCCTTATATATGATTAAATCAATCATTTTATCCTATAAAAACAACTTCAAAGCATAATTCAAATATCTCCAAACATGTTTTGAGTCAATCCATACATGGGTTAACTCAATCAACTCACATTGGATGGTCAGACTCCTTCACCCATACACACTACTTCACTCATGCAAGGGATATATCCCTTAAAGCTCTTTGTAAATCATCTTACCAACTTCAAAGCTTCATTTTGAAATCCATCTCATTGACCTTGACCAAAGTTGACTGGTCAAAACTAGTTAACTAGAGACTTAAAACCCCTTTGCTATGGTTAAACCCCTCTATGTAATTCCTTTGCATGAAACTAGGTCCATCCAACTAGCTAGATATATTCTAAACATGGTTCAGATGCCAACTTAATATATCTTGACCTTTGTTGACTAGTCAAACGATCAATGGGAGAGAAAATAAGCTCTAATGGTCAACACTCCATATAGTTCATTTTCCTCCAAACCAAACCTGATCAGTTGTTCAAATGCATTCAAGAAGCTTCCTAGACCCAGCATAACCTAGCCCAACTACTGGCGAGCCCCCTAGCTTAGCCCAACCACCCCAGTGGTCCATCTATTCGTGAAAATAACCTTGGGTCATTTTCACATGATGCAGCTCCACTCTTGCTTTCTAACAACCCAGGGCAAGGGTCCTCCATCCAAGCAACCTCCCTTAAGATCTCAACCATCCTCTTTCTCTCTAATGCTCGGAATAGGGCAAAAGAATGACACTACAGGAAAAGCAGCCATTACCGGTGGACTAAATTCGCTGGTAATAATAGAAATATGCAAGAAAATATTTGTTTCCGGGGAATTTTTGATGTAAAATCATCCGTCGGCAAATCATGAATAAAAAATTTTTATCGTCGCATTACTTCCGTCGGAATTATTTTTCGGTGGTATTTCCGGCAAAAAATTTATGTGTTTCATCATTTTTTGTTATTTTTGTCTTTCGTCGAATTATTCGCTGGCACTTCCAATGGAAAGGTTTCGCCAGAATTACTGGCTGATATTCCATCATAGATAAAATGATGGATTCATTATCGTCGAAATAATCGCCAGCATTTTCGTCGGATGTTATGTTGGAACAGACGTATCGTCTTACCTGAAAGGGGCTCTGGCGGAATATCCGCCAGAAACCTGAAGCATAAAGAAAAAAAAAACCTTCCTTTCTTTGAAAAATGATTTCCACAAAAAACCTACATAAAAGAAAAATACAACACAATATGCATTTGTACATCAAATTATGTTCAATACATTACTAATTACGTAAATACACATGTCCAAACAATAAATAACTAAATATGTACATAATAAATAGAAACAAGACATTCAAACAACACATATATAAGCATGACAAAAAATAAATTGAAACAGATGTCCACATTATTAAAATAGATAAATAACATCAACTCTGATTCAGTTTCATCCACAGCTGATGCTGTACTCCTCCCACTACTCAGTTTCTCCCTCATATTTTACATTTCTTCTAACATTTGATCTTGCTACTGTTGCATATGCATCTGTTGCTACTGCATTTGCATCTGCCAATCAGTTTATGCTTTCCTTACCTGTTCTAGCTCGGCTGTATGGGCAGCTATCTGTTGGGTATATAAAGAGTCTTGTGTACTAGATGAAAACCTGGAGCCACTAGATGTCTGCCCTTCATATGTATAGGCTTGCGAGCCTAACCCGTATACTCTACCGTGTTGTATTTCTCATACCTCTTACGACCAAGTGCGGTAGTAAGAATATTCTGCTGATCCAGCAGAAGAACCTTCATCTACTACTGTCTGACTTTCTCGAAGCCGTGTGTACTCTCATAAAATTTAATAAAAATTTAAGCATTTTATACATAACAACAGAAAAACAAAACTTACATAAGCTTCCTGACTCGCTCGTCAACCCATTGTTGGTCCTCCTGCTGCTTGTGGGTATGACTATGCAATTCAATAGGAGTCGGTTCTCTACCCAGCACCTTTTTCTGTGAAAAAGATATGTTAGTATTCTATTCACAGATATGTTAGTATTCTAATTAAAGTAAATTATTAAATATTTTAAATTTCCTTACTAAAGTCTTTTATGTTCAGTATGAGGAACAGAACCCCGTGTTTAAAGGGAACTACCCAAGCCCAAGCACTGCTCAACATCAGAAGCTCTATTCTGTCTATTCGGATCCCTCCTCCTGGTATAATCTGGGCTACCCCAAGCACTGCTCAACTCTGCCCATATACCCTCACCAATCCAGAGTGGTCGCTGGCCTGCCTTTCTAATATCAATAAATACATCTCGCATGCGAGTCGAGCCACGCTTCCCAAAATTCTTTCTCATTTTATCATTTTGTTGTGGTAGCCAATAAAAATATTTATGCATTTAAACACATACAATAAAGAATAAATAATTTTTTTAGCTTATATAAATTACATATAATTAAAAAAAATTATATAATAACAAACCTCAAACTCTCTAAATCACATGTTTCATACTTCTTTTGGGACTTTCTTCCAAGAAATATAAGGAGCATCGTCTTTGTCTGTATTATGTCTCGTATTTTGTGTGTTGGCTCCTTTGATGGATGAGACCTGAAAGAAATATATTAGTTGCCAGAAAAATTAATTCAATTTTATTTGCATGGCTGAAATAAAATTAGTACTTACGTGTCACTATCAGGTTTAATCAATATGCGACCCTCTGTCGCCTGCTCTGATGAAGCGGGCTGAAGTGGTGCTGTAGCGGGCTGAGGTGGTGTTGTAGCGGGCTGAGGTGGTGTTGTAGCAGGCTGAGGTGGTGCTGTAGAGGGATGAGCAGGTGGTGGGACATATGGCAGATTTGTAGGATAGACACCATGAGAAGGTGGTGGTGGGAAGTAGGGGTAGAAAGGAGTAGTCTGCGTAAGGTCTGGTGAAGGTAAGTGTGGGTCTGATGAGTAGAACTTTGGGCTAGTCGCAGCAGGAGCAGGTAAAGGCAGATTAGGCTGACTCTGAGTAGCAGGCTGAGATGAAGAGCTTCCCTCAATACGTACATACATGCTGGATGAGCTAATAGTAATCTTCTTGTTGCACCTACCAAATATATTCTTTATTAATCCTCTTTGACGATCATCACATGAAGTTATTTGCACAAAAAATTAAAAAAATATTAGCAACATGAATTATGATAAAAAAAGAATATAAAATAGCACAGCAATTAAAATAATGCAAGTACAAAAAAATTTTAAATATACAATAATGCAATCAAAAAAATTTAATTATTTGTCAAATATCAATTACCTTATGCTGATTAACTTTTTCATATGATGAAACTTCTACATCACTATCAGACTCGTCATGAATCTCCTCTATGTTTAAATCCACTTCTTGTAACTCCATCTCACTCTCACAAGTTGTAATTTGATCGTCCACATCATTAGTAACATCTTTGTTGACCTCTGTATAATACCCAAAAGAAGAAAAAAAATCTCTGAGGAGATTCACATACCTCGTATCTTTCGAAAGCATCCGTGAATCCCGCCCGAAATCCTGCTGAAGCCGTTGGATTCGCAACTCGACCCAGGATTTTTGCGTGAAACCTACGATACCAGCTTCGATCAAGCTCCTATTAGTGGCTTTAAAAGGAGAACGAAGTTAAGCTTCGTCCGTTTGATTTCCACGAGCACAACACCGGCTGAAGCTTTTCTCTTCTCGCTTCTTCTCCTCCATGCGAACGATCCCAATCCAGTCGCAAGCTCAAACCCACCTAGCCATCCGTCTGCATCTCCCTCTCCAACCAAATCCCTCCAAAAGCCCATCTCCTGTTGCCGACTCCACGAGCTACCTCTCACCTTCAAGCAGTCGAAGCTAGCTCTAGGCTCCAGTCGCCTCTCGTTTCTCTGACAGAGAGAGAGAGAGAGAGAGAGAGAGAGAGAGAGAGAGAGAGAGAGAGAGAGAGAGAGAGAGAGAGAGAGAGAGAGGGGGAAGCCGCCAACCTTACCTCAGCCAGATCCCGTCTCCTCCTCCGATCTCGCCATTGTGCCGATCTAGGAACTCGACGCTTCTCTTCGCCTCCTACCCGACATCCCCTCTAGCCCTAACTGAGCCTCCACCTGCTCTAGCCCGACGCTTATAAGGTCGAACCTATCTCTGCTCGATCCCTTTGCTATCACAAGCCGACAACAATAAGTTAGGGATTGGGATTAAGTTATTTCTAATAATAATGATAGTTGTTATCATTAATGTTAGTTAAATTATTGAAGATTTCTTTTATTACTATTATCTTTATATTAATTTTAGTTAATCGAATTTAATTATGATTAATTATTTTTTTATAATAATTAATTAAAATTATTATTTTAATTATAACTAATTATTTTTATATTAATTAATTACTAATTATTATGATTAATTATAATTAAAGTTAATTAATTATAATTGATTAAAGTCAATTATAGTTAATTATATTTTAATTCTAATTAATTATTAATAATTATGAGTAATTAGTTTTTATTATAATTAATCATAATGAATTAAGATTAATTATTTTTGATAAAAAGAAAAGAAACTTCTCTCTCCCTCGATCCTCGTGCCGACATCGCCAACAACCCCACGAAGGTATGAATATCCCTAAACATAGATTCTCGCTCTCGAAGTTTGCGGTGGACTGAAAATCGCCCATGCACGCCTTTGTTGCGCGTGGTGGGATGAGACCCTGGTCCGACGCCTACGATGAGGAGAGCAATCACCTAAGCCTTACTTCAATGTTTATGGAAGACCAAAAAATTGCCCATGCACGCCTTTGTTGCGCGTGGTGGGATGGGACCCCGGTGCGGCACCTACGGCGAGGCGGGGTCGCTCTTAAGTACCTCAGGACGGGGGAAAATAAAAATACTGCTTTTCAAATAAAATGCTTTTAAAACCCCATGCACGCCTTTGTTGGCGTGGTGGGTGAAAAACAAAATCACTGATGTGATGTCTCACCAACACTAACCGTGCACGTCTTTGTTGACGTGGCGGGTAGGCGGCCTCTTAGTTTTTCCCCTAAACGGGGGAAACACCGGGAGGCTGCCAAAAATTTGTCCAAAAGGACAAGGACTTAGAATAAGCAATGGACTTCATTTGCACTCGAACTCGATCGGAACATGACATGAACTTGAGCCTAATTGAATTTGTAACAATTTAAATCAAATTTGAATATTGAAGCAATATTGAAGCAAGGCTCCAACATTTTGAGCTAGAACAAATACAAAAGAACAATGACTCAAGATTGTGACTTGGGACAATTATAAAGAGCTTGACTTGAAAATGATATCAAAACTTTAATGGAATGTTAAGGAATTGGCATCTCAAGTTGAATGCAAAATGCTAACCAAAGAGATCTAAATCATTCATAAACACAAGTTGAAGGACTCAAATAAGCATCAATGGAGGAGCTTTAAAGAATGTGATTTGGAGGATAATCAATGTTCTTATGGAATTATCATTCTAATGAGAATGTGAATGTTAATTAAGGAGGGAAATCCATCCAAATCACATCCAAGCAAGCAAGGACTTATACACAAATTTATTTCAAGATTTGAAATGGAATTTATTTGAGAAATAACAAGCAACTTGAACATCCCTAGACATCACGTGTATACCAATAACACGCTCGCCGGGGCCCATTCGGGTGCTTGGGGGCATTTTATAATTATACCCTGTCTACTTCTTTTACCTGCCTAGGAGGATCGGGTTGAAATTTGATAACCCGCATAGCATATCTAAACGTCACGTGTGTACCAATAACATGCTCGCCGGGGCCCATACGAGTGTTTGGGGGCATTTTATAATTATAGCCTGTCTACTCCTTTTACCTGCTTAGGAGGATCGGTTTCAAATTTTATAACCCGCGTAGCATCCTTAGACGTCACGTGTATACCAATAACACACTCGTCGGGGCCCATACGAGTGTTTGTAATTGTATTTACCCCTTTTAGTGTACCTATGTGTATACAAACTATGGTGGACGTGAGGGGATACTTTAAAAATATTTAAAAATGCCTTATGTCCACTTGCATGGATATTGCGGATCCAGTGGCGTGGCATAGCAGCTTCTGAATAGTGTTGTTCGCTGCTTCGTACAGGTAGACTATCGTGCACTACTCGTTAATTTCTGCAGGTGGATCATAGTGCACTAACTAATCTGTCGTGCACTACTCGTTAATTTCATATCCACTGGTGTCCGTTTTCCCATGTATATGCAACATACATGTCTTCCACAAGTTAATCAATATTAGCGAATGCTTGATATGTTGTCAACCTCTTTCTTCCCTTTATTTATAGGAATGTTGCATTCATTATACATTTTTTTATATTTTATTTATGAATATCCCCTTCATTGCAATCATCCTTAACTTGCATCTATGATTGAACTGAATATTGTTCATAGATGCATTAGAGATTCCATGTCATTACTTGTGGTCAAGTTGTGAATTTGTCTTGATCATTGCTTGTGGATGAAAGAAGTTCCCAATTGATACATTGTTATTGATATAAGGGGAATTATTGCATGCATTCACGATCTATCCACCATTGTTGATTGCAAGCTAATATATTAACTTGTACATCATTCATGATTATAAGCCAACTATTTCTTTCACTACATATATTTTGCATGAATTCATAAGAATCTTTATTTGTTGTAGGCTCTTAAACCTCATTTGTAGACCTTTGTACATTCATTGATATTTAGTTAGATGATCAAAATTATCATCTACCACTTGTATGAATTAGGATGAATTCTACGATACAATCATTGTCATTTACATGAAGATTATATTAAAAATCAAATGGTCTCATCATTATCATTAAGTGAATGACACTTGCAAAATCCTTTGGCTTAGAAATTTATATGTATTCATCTTGTTAATGATTGTCATTTATTAATTATGAACTCAATCACTTATATTTATTTATTTAAGTTTTATTGGGTGTTCAATCAAGTTCAATAAAAATACTGTATGATTGTCCAAATTTTGCTCATTTGTTTGAACTTGAGATTAGTTGATGTCATTTGGTTAAAGTTTGTTTAAGTTTTAAGTTCATGTTAAGTTCAAATTTTAGTCAAAATTCTTTCTTTTCGTCAAAGTCCGATTCAATCCAAAAGTTTGCAAGTCATTGTCTTTTTCAAACAAAATTTTGGCAGCCTCCCGGCGTCTCCCCTGTTTAGGAGAAATTTTGGGAGACTAGCCTTCCCATCATGAGCAATAAAGGCGTATATGGTGTCTTCGAGTGCACCTGCATAAAAAAAACATAATTTGCTTTCCCCTCGCTCGAGGGTACTTATAAATGACCCCACTTCATCGTAGACACCGCACCAGGGTCCCATCCCACCATGCACAATAAAGGCGTGTATAGGCAGTTTTCCGGTGCGCCGCGAATGTTGAAATGGAGTTTAGGTGATTGCCCGCCTCGTCGTTGGCGCCGCACCGGGGTCCCATCCCACCACGCGCAATAAAGGCTTGTATGGGTTGTTTTTCGGTGCGCTACAAACAATGAAAATGAGCTCTCAACTTTAAGGTGATTACCCGCCTCGTCGTTGGCGCCGCACCGGGGTCTTATCCCACCACGCGTAATAAATGCGTGTATGGGTAGTTTTTCGGTGCACGACAAACTTCGAAATGGGCTCTCGAGGTTTTGAATTTAGAAATTTTATACCTTTGCAATATTGGTGGTGACGACGAGTGGCGAGAGAAATTAACTAACTATAAAACTAATAGTTAATGAAAATAATTTAGCTAATTATACTATAAATAGTTAATAAAATTAATTTAACAAACTATAATACTAATAGTAAAAAAAAATTAGCTAACTATAGTATGAATAGTTAATGAAATTAATTTAACTAACCATAATACTAATAGTTAGTATAAAGAATAATTAATTAACTATGATATAAGTTGTTAACAAAATTAGTCTAATTAATTATAAGACTAACAGTTGGTGAAATTAATTTAATTAACCATAACATTAAATAGTTAAAGAAATTAATTTGACTAACTATTATACTAACAGTTAGTAAAATAATTTAATTAACTATAACATAACTGGTTAATAAAATTAATTGAACTAACTGTAAGACTTAACAGTTAATGAAAATAATTTAAAAAAAAGTTTTTTTTTTTTTTATAAAAAGAAAACTTAATATTTATAGTATGCATGCAGTTAAACTATTAACTTAATAGCTATTGTACAAGTGGCTAAAAATGTACTAACTTGTTAACTATCTCACAAATAATTAAAACAACAATCTTAATAACTACAGCATATAATAAAGGCTTAAACAAAGAAAATGAACTAAGAAAAATAAAAAACAGAGATATGTTAGAACAAAAATAAATAAAAGGAATCTATCTTTATTACTTTGGAAGGACTAGTGGGCTCCTCAAAGTAATCAAGAGGCTTTACCATTTAACTTTGAATGATAAGATGGAAAGTTCAACTAAGGCTACAGATTTGTTAACAGAAAAAATAAAAAATAAATAAATAATAAATAAAATAAAATAAAATAAAAAGTAATGGAAAAGGACAAAGTGATTCACGTGAATATCACAAAATGTACTCATTACTGTAAACTTTTGGAAGCTTTTGGCCATGACTTAGAAAACTGAAGTGGTTTGTGGCTAGCAGAGAAATCGGAAGAGAAGTTTGTGTTGGCTAGCCTCAGTGGTTGGGGAAAGAATTTAAAAACGTTTAGTACGCCGTGGCTGGATCAAGAGTTTGTATACTCTCACGTGGGGAAGAAGACAAACAGCCAGAACTTGAACAAAAGGTGGTTCTAGCTTGGGTAAACAGAGAGGAGATCTGTTCGTCGGACAAGTGGAGGGGGCGGACGGTCGTAGTGGGAAGGAGGAAAATAGGCTGAGGAACTTTTGCGTATTTGGGAAGCCGATTCTCAGGAGGCCTGCGAAGTCCACATTCAGACTAAATTATCTTTATCAAACATATGATCTTGTGAAGCATACAACAAAAATGTGAAATAATTTTGTAGATGATTTTGCAGAACTTTATAGCATAGTCTTAAAATGGAATTGATAGAATTCTGACTCAAATAAGTTGCTTTCTAAAGCTTCCTTCCAAAACCCTTTAATCCAATTTTCCCTTCAGAACACCACCAATGACTTTAGCTACTAATGGAGATTTTAAGAGCCTTCTCTCTCTTTTTTTTTTTACTATCTCTCAAAAAAAAAATTTATGATCATCATAAAGTGTTCTTTACACCAGCAAATGCATGAGAGTTGAGGACCTGCAATCACTCATCTTTCTCTAAACTTAATCATTTAACTATTTCCTCTTCCTTTTTTGATTACCTCTGCAAACATTAGTACAACCGAGTCCGTTCGAATTGTTACTAAAATTTTACTTTCCAAACTTTCAAAAGACAGAGGAGCGAGAGCATTTTCTCATTTATTTTTATCTTGCTTCTTATCATCCTCCGAAATTTCATCCAGCACAAGTAAGAATTTTTTGACATGATCTTAGCCTGAAGACTATCTTGAAGTGTCTCATGTGTCCCTAAACAAGTCCTCTCCTTCTTAAGAAATTCCAACATATCTGTAATGACTTTTTTTCTTTTTTTTACATCAAAGTTGTTGGAAACACAAACCCACATTTTAAGATCAAATTCCTTTGTCATTTCATCTTCATAAGCATGTTGTAGGAGAGTTGTTTTTCCCATACTGTCATAGCCCACTGTAGATAGAAGATAAATGTTTCTGTACAAATCAACTCCATTAACATGAGCTAGATGTTCCCCTTTTGATTGCTTCTTCCATAAGTGCATAATAAAACCCAATACAATCCGTATTCAAGCTGAATTCTCTTTATCGAATTTAAGATTCCTGGGTTGGTTTTAGAGGTCAACAAATGCTCCCCAACAAATATGGTACGCGCCCGGAGCGAATCACGTTTGTTGTATGTTAGTTGACGGTCTTTAGTAGCTCCCCTTCTCTTTTTTTTAGTATATATTTTTTTGTTATCATTACTATTTTTTGACGCATTCTTCTTATTTTTCCTTTGCATGGAATGTTCCACTAACAGAGACCCGACGATCTGCCTACCGGTGAGCCTAGTGAGGATGTCATCTGGGAGGCCATTGAGAAATAGGACCCTCAGGGCACTATTGATGTTTGAGATAGACTAGAGGAGCACCAGGACATGCTGCGAGGGCGAGACATTTTTTATGACTTCTTTGCTCGCTTCCCCCTACTCCCAGAGCTTCCTCTGGGTTCTGTTGCCTTTGAGAACCCAGAGAGGTGGGTCACTAGTCTTAGGCTGCAATACGGGGAGTACCACCCAATAGAGAGTTCTTTGGCACAGGTTGGCTAGGGTACCTGTGATGTTCTAGTACCAGCAGCGGACACACTCGAGCCAGTTGGATAGTCGAGTTTACTTAGCCACCATCAGCTACAATCGTCACCCCCTCTAGAGTGGCTGAGAAACGCAGTAGTTGGATGGATTTAAAGCCCGGTCAACGATTATATTTGTTGGACCCGCTATGTACTTTAGGCGTACAGGGAGACTCTCCCAGCGGTGGGGATTTACGATGAAGTGTCTGTCTCACTGTTCGAGTACGGGCATCTTCCCACTTCTTGGACTCGGGGTCTTGTTGAGTTTTGTGATGCCGGTCATAGCACTTGCTGGGTTGGAGCAGAGGAGCTTACAGTTACTCTCTCAGACTTACAGATGGTTTTCGAGCTTCATATTATTGGACACAATTTTGAGGAGTGTGTACCTCCAGATGAGCAGTTATTTCATAGAGTTCCTTCAGTAGGCGGCGATAGGAGAGGTAGGTTGGCACTGCCGGTCGTTTACCCTACACTTCTTCAGCACTACAGGCATACGTACCGGGAGTCACGTTTGTCGGGCTGCCATGCCTGTAGACCTTTGGATTCGTAGTTTCCTTCATGAGAGGTTCTTGTTTCCAGCCACTGCATCACTACACAATCTATTTGACTTTGGTTTACAGCGTGGCACTTTATTGACAGAGGAGACTGTTGAGCCCTTTCCTTCTGCTAGTCTTGTTTCTCCACCTTTACCAGGTGTCTACGGGGACTTACTACTAGCAGGGTTTTTAGCTCTTTGCCTCAGCACTTTCGTACTTCCGCTCAGGACGGAGTCTTTAAGATACTGTATCCTCTTAGCAACCAGTCAGTTGTTGGAGGGACAGAGGCTTGCTCTTTCTCCTACTATCCTTGCTAAGGTGTACAGAGGTTTATGGACTACTTCTAAGGCCAGCTCTTTGGATGTGCAGGATTCAGCTTTACCGTGGCAGTACTTGTATGCCTGGGTTCACTTGCACGTCCAGGGAGCCTTTTCTTGTTTAGAGACTCCGGCCTACTTTCTGCATAGAGGGTTCCCCACTATTCTTAGCTCTTTCAGGCTTCTTCTACTTTTGAGTCAGAGAGGATTAGGCTGTTCTTCTTTGCCACGCATTCAGTCTCAGATCGATTCGTCTTATTCTATCAGCCAGACACTGTTAGCTTGCCACCCCACCAAAGAGGTACAGTTCTAGTTGACGAAGTTGATCATAGAGGTAGACGTACACTACTGTTCCATAGTCAGAGTTTGGCGGTTGCTGAGTACTTCATCAGCATACGCTCAGGGTGGTTATGTCACCGTCAGGGTGCCTTCGTGACGTTGGAGGGCTACCAGCCCAACAGGGTGGCCAGACAGTCTGTTTTTTCACAGGCTACAGCCTACGATGGGCGGGTACTCCTCCTAGGGGTCACAGACACATGGGGACGGTTCTATTAGAGACTCATTTTTATGTTGCCGCTGTGACTTGGACGCATTTATTAAGGCTTGGGACAGGTTCTAGTTTCCTTTTGGCTCAACCGTCCGCTTAGACAACTGTCAGTTACAGGTGCTGGAGCATGGCGCGAGGAGATACGAGCGTCGGGTACAGGAGCTTTGGTCGTCGAGGGGACGTAGGTCCCTTCGTAGTCTTCTAGAGGCTGCTGGTGACAGAGGTAGTTCTCTACCCCATTCTCCTCTTTTCTTTTTGTCAGCATTTAGTTTGATAGACATTTGGTCATTTGATATGTGTTTCCTTGGTACAGGGACACACACTGAGGCTCATATCACTTTTACAAACGTTGTTCTTTCTCCTATTAGAGTTCCAGATGTGGCACCTGTACCACCTCAGGCAGAGTCTTCCCGGTCTTCCTGACGAAAGGCTAGTTCTAAGCTTTTTACTTCTTCTAGGAGGTTCGTAGACACTCGACCCTCTCCAAGGGACCTTGGGGAGGATGCACAGGAGCCTAGGATGACAGACTTCACAGGATACAATACAATAGACCCTTCCGCCGACTTCTCTTTCCCAATAGACCCCTACGGGTCATTCTGGCCAGGCAAGTCTTCTTCTGCTGGTGTCGCCTCACTTATGAAATTCTTTGGATGGCCTCCACACACACTACCGCCGTTAGGCTTGGTGCCTAAAGAGTTCTCTTTCTTCCCTGAGGGCCACCCGACTGACCTTGTAGGCCCTTCTCTTATCCCTGCCAGTTACTCGACCGACCTTGTAGGGCCTTCTTCTGCACTAGCTAGTTACCCAACCGACCTTGTGGGTCCCTCCTCGACTCTAGCCAATTACCTGGCCGACTTTGCGGGTCCCTCCTCGGCTCCAATCAGTTACTCGGTCGATTCTGTGGGTCCCTCCATAGGTACACATTTATTATCGATCAATTTATTTTAAATGTTTTATTATAATATTTTCACCATATTAATTGATTCTAATCTTTTGTGCAATTCTTGAGGGATATGATTACACTTCGAAGATTATTGGCCACGTTCCTCTACCTCCGACCGCCATGACCACTGAGATGTGTAGTGATTTAGTGCAGCTTCTGAGGACATTAGTTTTCAGCATTGACCCAAGGTCTTTAGAGACTTGGCATGACTTTTCTTCTACCGCCAACCAGCTCCTTGGCCTACTTGCCAAGTATGGGGTGAGCACCACTGAGTTACTTTTTTAGGAGGCGATGTGTCGCGAGGTAGAGTCTTGCATCTGGCAACTGAGCTCCCTCTCGATCACCGGTCTACAGTTACACTTTTAGAGATAGAGGAGATGGTTGTCAGTTTTAGAGCAAGGGCTGATGGTGCTCACGACCGACAGGACCGTAGTGAAGAGGCTCTGAGGAGACACCGTCAGAGTTCTTCTGACATGATTTAGGAAGTAGATGGGGTGACAACCCGTATGCAGAACATTTGGAGAGATTTTATACAGGCGATGTCTCGGAGGCTTCACATACAGGAGAGACATAGCCAAAAGGATCGTCTCATTAGGAGGGAGGAGGAGCGTCACAGATCTTTGCAGCAGGAGGTGCTATATCCAAACGCTTTGCTAGCACAGGCCATGGAGAAGCTTCAGATCACTTAGTCAGAGTTTCAGACCTTGGCTGGGATCACTGACAGGATGGACAAGCTACGGGCTCGCCTTTTCTGACACGTCCTCGTTCGTTGTTGTTTTGGTTTGTACATCTTGTAGCGTCTTGAGTTTTCATGTACTTGTACCTCATGATGATTTATACATATATGGAGGATCTTTTTTTTTCAATATTTCTTTTTTTTTTTATTGTACTCTGAGCTGTATCGAGCTGTGTGTTGGAAAATTATACTCTGAGTTTGAGTTTTAGACTTGTGTTTTTAATACCACATGGAATTTTAAATATTTATTTGGAGATCTTGACACACAGCACGATGTCGATCCAAATAAATATTTAAAATGCCCCATCTTTTAGGATAGTTATGAATAGTGTCACTTCAGCCACTAGTTGAAATTAGTAGCCGTTAGCTTTAGCTCAAATTTCAAAATTTTGGATCATTCTATCCTATGCTTTGTGCGACATACTCGACAAAAGATTTGTAGGTTTTTTTTTTGGATTCAGTTGATAGTGCCATATGTGGGTAGTATCTTAATCCTTAACCACTCGAGGAGACTTTTAATCTGAGTCCCTTGAGTTCATCAGATTAGGAGAGCTAGGATTTAGTAGCTCTATATCCTCTAATTGCTGAAATGGGGTCTCTCTACTGCGGCCTTTCTTATGGCGTGTTGAGTAGATAAAACGACCATCGATTCAGTCATATTTAGGCGTGTTGGATCCGGCCTTTTAAACCCATTCAGGCTTCAGAATCGAGCTATGGGAAATGTGCTCCCTGATACTGAATCTTCAAAAATTAGTAGATTTGAAGTTATCCTTTGTGGTTGAAGACTTGGAATCTACGCACATTTGGTAGGTGTTCGAGACTCCTCTTTTCTACTTGAATTTCGATTCTCCGGTCAATTAGAAAAGTCTTGTAAATAATGACTCCTAGAACTCATTTAGACAAATCAGCTTTCGTTCTTCCTACAGTCCCTACTGATAGGTTGATAAAGTGGGGGTTCCGCTATTACAGCTTTTTTTTATGGCGTGTTGAGTAGACGGAGTTGCCAGCGATCCGACCATATATGGGCGTGTTGGATTCGACCTTTTACACGCATTCGAACCTTAAGCTTCAGGCTGTTGAAAGACGTCAAGCTTTTCTAACTCAATTTGTTGATGTGCATAATAAAAAAAAATCTCTTTTTTTATTTTTGAAATCTTAGTACACTAGAAGGAGAGATGTTTCAAACATCAAGGAAAATCACCCACATATATACTAATAATAGAAGTTATCACATCCTGATTAAAAGGGATGTTTGTAGTCGATAATTTTAAATATTTATTCCGGGATCCCGGCATACAGCGCGATGTCGACCCGAGTAAATATATAAAAGTATTCCATCTTTTTTTTTTCTAAAATTGACATTCACGAGTTTTAAATATTTATTCGGGATCTCGGCACGCAGCGCGATGTCGACCCGAATAAATATTTAAAATGCCCCTAATTTTATTTTTTTTTTCTACAAAATTGAAATTCAGGAGTTTTAAATATTTATTTGGGGATCTTGGCACGCAGCGCGATGTCGACCCGAATAAATATTTAAAATGCCCCAAGTTTTTTTTTTGCAAAATTTTTATTCGGGAGTTTTAGATATTTATTCGGGGATATCGGACGCAGGTCGATGTCGACTCGAATAAATATTTAAAATGACTCCAGTTCTTTTTTTTTTGTGCAAAATTGACATTCGGGAGTTTTAAATATTTATTCGGGGATCTCGGCACGCAGCGCGATGTCGACCCAAATAAATATTTAAATGCTCCTAGTTTTTTTTTATGAAATACATTCTTGTAATACAATAGAATTTTGAAATATATATCGTACATATACTAATTGGCATTTGTCCGATACACAACAGAATTTTAAATACATGTTGATTCCCATGAATGATACTTCTTCAGGTATCGATCGTTAATTGGTGGCATAGGCCTTTGACCCTCCAAGTAAATTAATTGATAAGCTCCTCTCAGGTACACCTTTTTAATGAAGAATGGGCCTTCCCAATTGGATATGAATTTTCCACCAATTTTTTGGTGTGGGATGATTAGCCTTCTCAGCACCAAGACCAATTCCCCTTCTTGAAATGTTCAATGACGTATAATTCGGTCAAATAATTTTGTCATCCTTGCCCGATAGATCTCTAAATTCTGTTGAGCTTGAAGTTTGACTTCATTAAGCACATCGAGTTCTTCCGTTCTCAATCGAGAATTTTGCTCATGAGTTAGATCGTACTGGATAGCTACACGAAGTGATGGTAGCTCGATTTCCAGTGGCAATACAGCTTCAACCCCAAACACCAGTGAGTAGGGAGTGACTTTAGTCATCATCTTATAAGTAGTACGATACACCCATAGTGTCTCCAACATTTTAGTATACCAATCTCTTTTATTCTTGGTGAGGATCTTCTTTAACAAGTTTACCAGCGTCTTGTTGAAGGCCTCTGCCAAGCCATTGACCCTTGGATTGTATATTGATGAGTATTGCCAATCGATCTTGTGACGCTCAAAAAACTTGTATATTTTAGTGCTCTTGAATGTTGTGCCATTATCTGAGATCACACGGTGCAGTACACCAAATCTGTAGACAATGTTATGGGTGAAAAAATTAATAACGTGCTTGGACGTGACTTCTTTGAAGGGAGTCGCTTCTGCCCACTTAAAAAAATAGTCTGTTTCTACTAATATCTAAACAATGCCACCATGATTCTGAAACTTGACTAGCTTTACGTCTCTTGGCCACGGTATATTCTTCCGGATAATTTTCTATAATGATCTGATGGAGGGGTTGAGGCTCAACTGGAATTATATCCTGCTTGCCTGAATTTGGTATCTCTTCTGCCATCAGGAATTATAACAGAGCAGGCTCCAAGATTCGATGATTATAAACCCCGATGAATATAGGCTTCTCTTCATTGGTATTTGCCATCTCCTTGGCTAATTTGGCCAAGCAATCTACTTTGCCATTCTTCCCTCGAGGAACTCAGGCTAATTCAACATTTAGCAACTGTTTCAGGAGCTCAAGGGTTTGCGGTGGTAATGAGCCAACTCAAGTTTGCAGATCTTATAAACCCCCAGGACTTGATTCATTACAAGTTGAGAATTACCTAAAATTCAGAGATTTTGGATTCTGACTTCGATTGCGATCTCCAATCCCATAATTAAAGCTTCATACTCTGCTTCATTGTTGGTCTGGGTTTCAATTAGATTGAATGAAAATCTCATTATACCTCCTTCAAGGGCTATGAAAATAAGGCCGACGCTGGCTTGTGCCCTAGCAAGATATGTCAGTTGGGCAAGTTTAATTGACGATGCTTCGTCAAAATACATCCCCCAAAAAGGTACTTTCTCATTTTCTTCAATTTGCATGATTTGTTCATCGGATAAATTGTCATTAAGTGGGGAGTCTGTCGGGATAGGATGTGCGGCAAGAAAGTCTGCTAAAGCTTGTCCCTTCACTGCCTTTTGTGGCATATATGTGATATAAAACTACAATATAATACTGCCCACCTGGCTAGGTGACCTGTCAATGCTGGTCTTGTCATCAAGAACTTCAGCGGATCAATCTTTGATACCAGTTTGAATTTATGAGACAACATGTAGTGGTGGAGCTTCTGAACTGCAAAAATTAATGCCAAACAATGATTCTCAATTGGAGAATAGCGAATTTCTACTCCAATCAATCTTCAAATGATGTAGTAGGGTGCATTCTCCTTGCATTCTTCACTATGTTGGGCCAACAATACTCCGAGGGATTCTTCTAAAGCTGTTGTATACAATATAAGAGGCTTCCCCAGGATTGGCATCGCGAGAATGGGTGGATTCAACAAGTATCTTTTGATGTTGTCAAACGCTTCCTGACACTCTGCATCCCATTTGAAGCGGACATCTTTTTTCATAAGCTTGGAAAATGGCTGGCACATACCCGACAGATTTGATATAAATCATTGAATGAAAGCCAGTTGCCCTTTAAAGGAGCAGAGTTGTCAAAGGTTTTTTGGTGGTGGCATCTCCATAATCGCCTTGATCTTGTTGGGGTCAATTTTAATTCCTCGATGACGAACTACATACCCCAGAAATTTGCTAGAAGAAAAACCAAATGTGCATTTGAGAGGGTTCATCTTCAGATCAAATTTTCAGATTCTCTCAAATACGATCCTTAGGTCATTTAAGTGGTCCTTGCGATTAATACTTTTAACAACCAGGTCATCAACATAACACTCGACCTTCTAGTGTATTAACTCATCGAAGATACGTGTCATTGCCCGCTGGTAGGAGGCACCAGTATTTTTTAGGCCAAAGGGCATGACCGTATAGTAGAATATACCGATGGGTGTTCTAAATGTTGTATGCTTCTCATCTTCAGGTGCCATCTTGATCGATGTTACCCGAAGATACATCCATAAATGAGAACATATCATAATTTATTGTATTGTCCACCAGGAGTTCGAACACCGGGAGCGGGAAGTTATCTTTTGGGCAAGCCTTGTTGATGTCCCGAAAATCGATACAGATGCGAATCTGACCATTTTTCTTCTTTACAGGAATGATATTGGCAATCTAGTCAACATATTTTTCTTTTCAGATGAAGCCCGCCTCTATGAGCTTCTTGGTTTCGGCAATCACCTGTTCTTCTATTTCTAATATCATTCTTCTTGGAGCTTGCTTGACAGGCACCACCTCATGCATGATGGCCAATCTGTGAACTGCCACATCAAGGGATAAGCTTGGCATTTTAGCATAAGTCCAGGCAAATCAATCCCTGAATTCACAGTGAAGCTCTTTCAGTTCTTCTACTTTATCTCCTGGTAGAAGGGATCTACTAAAGGTTGGGCGAGGGTCCTCCTCAGATCCCAAATAAATCTCCTTTAGCACATCCATAGTGGCTGCCTGTCCATCATTTTCAAACTCTTCAGGTGCAGGCTCAGCTTCTACGAGTTAATCATCATATTCATCAGCTGCATAAATCTCTTCGGGATCATCATCACTAGATTCAATTTCCCTGCATGTAATGGCACGACACGTCTACCCTTAAGAATTTATGAACCTATGGTGAATATTTTCCTTAAGGGGATAAATTTGAATCCACCTTAGCTAACAAATGGCTTTGTGCCCTATTGATTATATCCTATTGATTCATATCTTAAGGATTTGATGCCACTAAGGAGCGTATTGGCTCTAGCCATAATCGGTATTTCATGGTGGCATTTGGCGACAAAATTACTCGATTCAGAGGGCCCCGGGTCATAACCGTTTATCCTGCGCTGTCATTTGGCGGCAGACCGCCGGTTAGAGGACATATACCACATCCTTACTGGCAGGAGATTATTTTAGAATGGATCCTAGTGATATTTTTGACTAGGCATTTGACTCTTTTGTGAGCTGAAGTAGTTTTTAATTTGTCCGCCTCAGCAAAGTGTTGCGGAGGGTGGATGAATTTTGCTTTAAGCACTTGATAGTTTATTTTTAATTTTAAATATATGGATTTAGGATTTTGTGGAGTTTGGATTTTTGGATGGACTTTTGGGAGGCATTTAGGAATATTTGTGAACCCCTCTGGTTGAGAATTATATTCAACACGACCATCATAGAGGTTTTCATGGGGTCATTTCCATTTTCAATATTTGTAGTTTATGGGTGAACCTAGTCAACTCTATCGAGCTGTCGACAGAGGATCGAGTTTCTTATAGACTTCGTGCCTTTGTTTGTGAATTCTTTTGAATGTAAGCCTTGAAGGCCTAATTTGAATGTATTAAAATAAATACATCATTCGCCACAACCGTGTATTTATTTGAAGGTTCGAACCTTGTCAACTCCTATTAATCAGTATAGAAGGATCAGGTTCGAACTAGAATTCACTTGTTGACCTGCGCATCATCCCTAGATGTCACGTATGTACCAATAACATGCTCGTCGGGGCTTATGCGGGTGTTTGGGGGCATTTTATAATTATACCCTATCTGCTCCTTTTACCTGCCTAGGAGGATCAGGTTCAAATTTTATAATCCTCGTAGCATCCCTAGAACTCACATGTGTACCAATAACATGCTCGCCGGGGCCCATGCGGGTGTTTGGGGGCATTAATAATTTTACCCTTTCTACTCCTTTTACCTGCCTAGGAGGATCGGGTTCAAATTTGATAACCCGTGTAGTATCCCTAAACGTCACATGTCTATCAGTAACATGCTCGCCAGTGCCCATGTGGGTATTTGTAAATGTATTTACCCCTTTTAGTGTACATATATGTATACAAACTACGGTGCACGTGTGAGGGTACTTTAAAAATATTTAGAAACACCTTCTGTACGCTTGCATGGATATTGCGAATCCAGTGGCGTGGCGTAGCAGCTTCTGAATAGAGTTGTTTGCTGCTTCGTACAGGTAGCCTGTCGTGCACTACTTGTTGTTTTCTGTAGGTGGATCATAGTGCACTAACTAATCTCCTGCCTTATGTTTGTTGATATTTGCAATTCATTGTAGTTCTTTGGCATATCTTTCTGGCTTTCATGGATCTTATTTGCATATGAATTGGGGGATATTGTTATATATGTGTATTTAATAGCTGCTTGATTGGTTTAGATTGTGAGGGCACCTTTCATATCCACTGGATGTCCCTTTTCCCATGTATATGCAACATACATGTCTTCCACAAGTTAATCATTATTAACGAATGCTTGATATGTTATCCACCTCTTTCTTCCATTTATTTATAGGAATGCTGCATTCATTACACATTTTTTTATAATTTATTCATGAATATCTCCTTCATTGCAATCGTCCTTACCTTGCATCTATGATTGAAATGAATATTGTTCATAGATACTTTAGAGATTACATGTCATTACTCATGGTCAAGTTGTGAATTTGTAATGATCATTGATTTGGACAAAAGAAGTTCCCAAATTATTCATTGCTATTGATTGAAGGGGAATTATTGCATGCATTCACGATCTATCCACCATTGTTGATTGCAAGCTAATATATTCACTTGCACATCATTCATGATTGTAAACCAACTATTTCTTTCACTACATATATTTTGTATGAATTCATAAGAATCGTTGTTTGTTGTAGGCTCTTAAACCTCATTTGTAGACCTTTGTACATTCATTGATATTTAGTTAGAAGATCAAAATTATCATCTACCACATGTATGAATTTTGATGAATGCTACGATACAATCATTGTCATTTGCATGAAGATTATATTAAAAATCAATTGGTTTCATCATTATCATTAAGTGAATAACACTTGCAAAATCCTTTGGCTTACAAATTTATATGTATTCATTTGCATCTTGTTAATGATTGACATTTATTAATTATGAACTCAATCACTTATATTTATTTATTTAAGTTTGAATGGGTGTTCAATCAAGTTCAATAAAAATTATTTATGATTGTCCAAATTTTGCTCATTTATTTGAACTTGAGATTAGTTCATGTCATTTAATTAAAGTTTGTATAAGTATTAAGTTCATGTCAAGTTCAAATTTTAGTCAAAATTCTTTCTTTTCGTCCAAGTCCGATTCAGTCTAAAAGTTTGCAAGTCCTTGTCTTTTTCAGACAAAATTTTGGTAGCCTCCCGGCGTCTCCCCCGTTTAGCAGAAATTTTGGGAGAGTAGCCTTCCCACCACGTGTAATAAAGGTGTGTATGGTAGCACCCATCGGATGAGGACACCGTGGCCATGTACTATTCTTCCCACCATGCGTAATAAAGGCGTGTATGGGGTCTTCGAGTGCACCTGCATAAAAAAAATATAAAGTTTGCTTTCCCCTCGCTCGAGGGTACTTATAAATGACCCCACTTCGTCGTAGACACCACACCGGGGTCCCATCCCACCATGCGCCATAAAGGCATGCATAGGCAGTTTTTCGGTGCGCCGCGAGTGTCGAAATGGAATTTAGGTGATTGACCGCCTCGTCGTAGGCACCGCACCGGGGTCCCATCCCACCACGTGCAATAAAGGCGTGTATGGGCGGTTTTCCGGTGCACCAAAAACAATGAAAATGGGCTCTCAACTTTAAGGTGATTACCCGCCTCGTCGTTGGCGCCGCACCGGGGTCCATCGCACCACGTGCAATAAATACGTGTATGGGCGGTTTTCTGGTGCCCACAAACTCCGAAATAGGCTCTCGAGGTTTTGAATTTAGGAATTTTATACCTTTGCAATATTAGTGGCGACGATGAGTGGAAAGAGAAATTAACTAACTATAAAACTAATAGTTAATGAAAATAATTTAGCTAATTATACTATAAATAGTTACTAAAAATAATTTAACAAACTATTATACTAATAGTTAAAAATAATAATTTAGCTAACTATAGTATGAATAGTTAATGAAATTAATTTAACTAACCATAATACTAAAAGTTAGTAAAAAGAATAATTAATTAACTATGATATAAGTTGTTAACAAAATTAGTCTAATTAATTATAAGACTAACAGTTGGTGAAATTAATTTAATTAACCATAACATTAAATAGTTAAAGAAATTAATTTGACTAACTATTATACTAACAGTTAGTAAAATAATTTAATTAACTATAATATAAATGGTTAATAAAGTTAATTGAACTAACTGTAAGACTTAACAGTTAATGAAAATAATTTTAAAAAAAGTTTTTTTTTTTATAAAAAGAAAACTTAATATTTACAGTATGCTTGCAGTTAAACTATTAACTTAATAGCTATGGTACAAGTGGCTAAAAATGTACTAACTTGTTAACTATCTCACAAATAATTTAAACAACAATCATAATAACTACAGCATATAATAAAGGCTTAAACAAAGAAAATGAACTAAGAAAAATAAAAAACAGAGATATGTTAGAACAAAAATAAATAAAAGGAATCTATCTTTATTACTTTGGAAGGACTAGTGGGCCCCTCAAAGTAATCAAGAGGCTTTACCATTTAACTTTGAATGATAAGATGGAAAGTTCAACTAAGGCTAGAGATTTGTTAACAGAAAAAATAAAAAATAAATAAATAATAAATAAAATAAAATAAAATAAAAAGTAATGGCAAAGGACAAAGTGATTCACGTGAATATCACAAAATGTACTCATTACTGTAAACTTTTGGAAGCTTTTGGCCATTACTTAGAAAACTGAAGTGGTTTGTGGCTAGCAGAGAAATCGGAAGAGAAGTTTGTGTTGGCTAGCCTCAGTGGTTGGGGAAAGAATTTAAAAACGTTTAGTACGTCGTGGCTGGATCAAGAGTTTGTATACTCTCACGTGGGGAAGAAGACAAACAGCCAGAACTTGAACAAAAGGTGGTTCTAGCTTGGGTAAACAGAGAGGAGATCTGTTCGTTGGACAAGTGGAGGGGGCGGACGGTCGTAGTGGGAAGGAGGAAAATAGGCTGGGGAACTTTTGAGTATTTGGGAAGCCGATTCTCAGGAGGCCTGCGAAGTCCACATTCAGACTAAATTATCTTTATCAAACATATGATCTTGTGAAGCATACAACAAAAATGTGAAATAATTTTGTAGATGATTTTGCAGAACTTTATAGCATAGTCTTAAAATGGAATTGATAGAATTCTGACTCAAATAAGTTGCTTTCTAATGCTTCCTTCCAAAACCCTTTCATCCAATTTGCCCTTCTGAACACCACCAATGACTTTAGCTACTAATGGAGATTTTAAGAGCCTTCTCTCTCTTTTTTTTTGACTATCTCTCAAAAAAAAAAAAAATTATGATCATCATAAAGTGTTCTTTACACCAGCAAATGCATGAGAGTTGAGGACCTGCAATCAGTCATCTTTCTCTAAACTTATTCATTTAACTATTTCTTCTTCCTTTTTTGATTACCTCTGCAAACATTAGTACAACCGAGTCCGTTCGAATTGTTACTAAAATTTTACTTTCCAAACTTTCAAAAGACAGAGGAGCGAGAGCATTTTCTCATTTATTTTTATCTTGCTTCTCATCATCCTCCGAAATTTCATCCAGCACAAGTAAGAATTTTTGGACATGATCTTAGCCTGAAGACTATCTTGAAGTGTCTCATGTGTCCCTAAACAAGTCCTCTCCTTCTTAAGAAATTCCAACATATCTGTAATGACTTTTTTTCTTTTTTTTTACATCAAAGTTGTTGGAAACACAAACCCACATTTTAAGATCAAATTCCTTTGTCATTTCATCTTCATAAGCATGTTGTAGGAGAGTTGTTTTTCCCATACTGTCATAACCCACTATAGATAGAAGATAAATGTTTCTGTACAAATCAACTCCATTAACATGAGCTAGATGTTCCCCTTTTGATTGCTTCTTCCACAAGTGCATAATAAAACCCAATACAATCCGTATTCAAGCTGAATTCTCTTTATCGAATTTAAGAATCCTGGGTTGGTTTTAGAGATCAACAAATGCTCCCCAACAAATATGGTACGCGCCCGGAGCGAATCACGTTTGTTGTATGTTAGTTGACGGTCTTTAGTAGCTCCCCTTCTCTTTTTTTTAGTATATATTTTTTTTGTTATCATTACTATTTTTGACGCATTCTTCTTATTTTCCCTTTGCATGGAATGTTCCACTAACAGAGACCCGACGTTCTGCCTACCGGTGAGCCTAGTGAGGATGTCATCTGGGAGGCCATTGAGAAACAGGACCCTCAGGGCACTATTGATGTTTGAGATAGACTAGAGCAGTACCAGGACATGCTGCAAGGGCGAGACATTTTTTATGACTTCTTTGCTCTCTTCCCCCTACTCCCAGAGCTTCCTCTGGGTTCTGTTGCCTTTGAGAACCCAGAGAGGTGGGTCACTAGTCTCAGACTGCAATACGGGGAGTACCACCCGTTAGAGAGTTCTTTGGCACAGGTTGGCTAGGGTACCTGTGATGTTCTAGTACCAGCAGCGGACACACTCAAGCCAGTTGGATAGTCGAGTCTACTTAGCCACCATCAGCTACAATCGTCACTCCCTCTAGAGTGGCTGAGAAACGCAGTAGTTGGATGGATTTAGAGCCCGGTCAACGATTATAATTGTTGGATCCGCTATGTACTTTAGGCGCACAGGGAGACTCTCCCAGCGGTAGGGATTTACGATGAAGTGTCTGTCTCACTGTTCGGCTACGGGCATCTTCCCACTTCTTGGACTCGGGGTCTTGTTGAGTTTTTGGATGCCGGTCATAGCACTTGCTGGGTTGGAGCAGACGAGCTTACAGTTACTCTCTCAGACTTACAAATGGTTTTCGAGCTTCAAATTTTTTGACACAATTTTGAGGAGTGTGTACCTCCAGATGAGCAGTTATTTCATAGAGTTCCTTCAGTGCGGCGATAGGAGAGGTAGGTTGGCACTGCCGGTCGTTTACCCTACACTTCTTCAGCACTACAGGCATACGTACCGGGAGTCACGTTTTTCGGGCTGCCATGCCTGTAGACCTTTGGATTCGTAGTTTCCTTCATGAGAGGTTCTTGTTTCCAACCACTGCATCACTACACAATCTATTTGACTTTGTTTTACAGCGTGGCACTTCATTGACAGAGGAGACTGTTGAGCCCTTTCCTTTTGCTAGTCTTGTTTCTCCATCTTTACCAGGTGTCGACGGGGACTTACTACTAGTAGGGTTTTTAGCTCTTTGGCTCAGCACTTTCGTACTTCCGCTCAGGACGGAGTCTTTAAGATACAATATCCTCTTAGCAACCAGTTAGTTGTTGGAGGGACAGAGGCTTTCTCTTTCTCCTACTGTCCTTGCTAAGGTGTACAGAGGTTTATGGACTACTTCTGAGGCTAGCTCTTTGGATGTGCAGGATTCAGCTTTACTGTGGCAGTACTTGTATGCCTGGGTTTACTTGCACGTCCAGGGAGCCTTTTCTTATTTAGAGACTCCTGCCTACTTTCTGCAGAGAGAGTTCCCCACTATTCTACAGCTCTTTCAGGCTTCTTCTACTTTTGAGTCAGAAAGGATTAGGCTGTAATTCTTTGCCATGCATTCAGTCTCAGACCGATTCGCCTTATTCTATCAGCCAGACACTGTTAGCTTGCCACCCCACCAAAGAGGTATAGTTCTAGTTGACAGAGTTGATCATAGAGGTAGATGTACACTACTGTTTCGTAGTCAGAGTTTGGCGGTTGCTGAGTACTTCATCAGCATACGCTCAGGGTGGTTGTGTCACCGTTAGGGTGCCTTTGTGATGTTGGAGGGCTACCAGCCCAACAGGGTGGCCAGACAGTCTGTGTTTTCACAGGCTACAGCCTACGACGGGCGGGTACTCCTCCTAGGGGTCACAGACACATGGGGACGGTTCTATTAGAGACTCATTTTTACGTTGCCGCTGTGACTTGGACGCATTTATTAAGGCTTGGGACAGGTTATAGTTTCCTTTTGGCTCAACCGTCCGCTTAGACGACTGTCAGTTACAGGTGCTGGAAATGGCGCGAGGAGATACGAGCGTCGGGTACTAGAGCTTGGGTCGTCGAGGGGACGTAGGTCCCTTCGTAGTCTTCTAGAGGCTGCTGGTGACAGAGGTAGTTCTCTACCCCATTCCCCTCTTTTCTTTTTGTCAGCATTTAGTTTGATAGACATTTGGTCATTTGATATGTGTTTCCTTGGTACAGGGACACACACTGAGGCTCATATCACTTTTACAGACGTTGTTCTTTCTCCTATTAGAGTTCCAGATGTGGCACCTGTACCACCTCAGGCAGAGTCTTCCCGGTCTTCCTAACGAAAGGCTAGTTCTCAGATTTTTAATTCTTCTAGGAGGTCCGTAGACACTCGACCCTCTTTAAGGGACCTTGGGGAGGATGCACAGGAGCCTATGATGTCAGACTTCACGGGATACAATATACTAGACCCTTCCGCCGACTTCTCTTTCCCAATAGACCCCTACGGGTCATTCTGGCCGGGCAAGTCTTCTACTGTTGGTGTTGCCTCACTTATGAAGTTCTTTGGAGGGCCTCCACACACACTATCGCCGTTAGGCTTGGTGCCTATAGAGTTCTCTTTCTTCCCTAAGGGCCACCCGACTGACTTTGCAGGCGCTTCTCTTGTCCCTGCCAGTTACTCGACCGACCTTGTAGGGCCTTCTTCTGCACTAGCTAGTTACCGAACCGACCTTGTGGGTCCCTCCTCGACTCTAGCCAGTTACCTGGCCGACTTTGCGGGTCCCTCCTAGGCTCCAATCAATTACTCGGTCGATTATGTGGGTCCCTCCTGTGACGCCCCAGATATCAATAGTGAAAGGATTCATCTATCATTCTTTTTTTTTTTTCATTTCGTTCAGTCTTTTTTTTTCTTTTCTTCTCGTTCGTATCAATACAGTCATTCAGAGATAATTGCATTACAGGAAAGAAATACAGCAACTACAATAATTCACATATCAACATATATACAATCAACAGAAGCGTCCAAAAGGTCATGTACAATAGCCAAATGGCTACAAAGCAGAAGTCTACCCAAGCTACAAAACAAAGCTACAGCATCAACCGAAGAAACATCACGTGGGAGGCTCTGCACCTGAAATATTAACCACATATAATGAGCTTTACAAAGCCCAGCAGGTCACCAAAGCCTACAACTGAAATCAAAGCACGACACTGAAAATAATATGCTGATCAATCAAATCAAATCAATAGACTATGATCAATGAATCTATGCAGGTACGGAAATCAAATCGAATCAGATACGTCAATAGTCAATAATCAATACAGCGATAAAAGCATCGATGAATCAATACTCCAGCAATCAAATCAATAAGTGCTTTCAGTCAATGTCTATCCATCGTAGCAGTGTCTATCAATCAATACTATCATTTCAATCAATCGTGTCGTCTAACCGTGTCGTCTAGTCAATTCGTTGTATCTATATCATCTATCAAATCAGTCAATACTCTTGCCAATCGGTCAATCCAATTATTCTATATGATTTACTCGATGTCAATATGCAATATTCAATAACACTACGGCAATTTCAATAATGACGACGTACGATGCTACAGTAGGAAAATCATCTCAAAGTCAATAGAGCACTTTTCAGTCAAGTGTATCAATCGGCTCAAATCCCAATAAACAATTTAATCAATACGGTGAAAGATCAATTGAAATCAAATCATTACAATGAAATCATCAGGTCAATAGAAATCAAAACAATCAGCTTCAAAAAGGAAATCTATTCTACGATGCAATAATCCATTCAATCAATCCTTCAATAATCGGCACGACGAATCAATGTATCAGTGTATCAATAACCTATCAGGATCTGTCGTATCAGTAGTATCCATATGTCAATATCATATTTATATCAATGTCAATATCGGTATCTATCAATCGATACAATCTATATCAATATCAGTGTCAATATCTATGAATCGATATACATAATCCATATCAATGTCGATGCCAGTATCTATGAATCAATCAAGTCGATAATATCAATCAAAACAAAACAATACGATGAATCAATAAAAGCAATAAATCCGTCAAATCAAACAATCAATCAAATCCAGTCTATGCTATCAAGTCGATCAAATCAATCGGAAAGACAATACGATACATCTATAGCAACAAGTTGAATCAATGCAGAATCAATGGTATCAATGAATCTATAAATCTATGCCGTCCATATCCATGTATCAATGTCAATAATCAATAGTATCAATGCTCAATGATCAATCATCAATGAATCAATGAATCCGTACGAAACAGTAAATCATCATTCCATGGTCTTACTAGACAAGCACAAACACTGGTCATGTTGCTGTTGTAGAATCCGTATTGCTGTTGTAGATATCTATACATTGGTTCTATGAAAAGAGTCGTCACTCTATTGCCCGTCGGCCGCCCGTCGGCATATAATCTCCTTATGACTCCCATCGTTATATCCATGATCCATGATCTATGATTTAAAGGAAAGCCCGTCGGCCCACCATCCTGTACAGGTATCATCTCCAACCAATGTTCAACCATGTTCCCACTTGTCTTTCAGTATCAATCAATTCCAATCAATGATCAATGCAATAATCGATGCAATAATCAATAATAAAGAAATCTAAAACGATCATATCAATAGTCATGCACATGTCAATTCAATCTATCAATTCCGAAAAATTCGGAAATCATACAAAAATCGGGCAGCGTAACGGCAGTCGGTCAGATTTACACAAAAAAATCCTGCACAAAAAGCACAAATTCCAAATCTTTCCAAATTACAGACGAAGATCCACGGCATCAATACAAGATTATTATTCAACAGAATCCAAATCAAATCAAGTCCTGATAATTTTCTATTCGATTAAAATCGCGTAAAATCAATTCCGACCGGTAAAATCGTTGCAGAAAACACTCAAATCGTGTATAATAATCATATCTATAACATATCAGAAGTTGTGCGGTGAAAGTTGTGTCAATATCAAATCACGTCGAAAAGTTGACTACGAAAATACAAAACAAATCACAACTCGGTCAAAACTCAACATCTTTGAAAACAGAAATAGGGTTCGGAGTCCTTACCGCGAGATAAACAAATCTTCCAACTGCGTCGTCGGAAGAAAAGCGCTCCGCGGGCTCCAAAACCAAGCTTTTCCTTTGCTTTTCTTCTCTTTCTCTCTCCTGCCTTCTCCTTCTCTCTCTTCGAAATGAATAAAAATATCTCAATCGGATATTTATCAATACTGATCGTCCCGGACGATCTACAATTCGTCCCGGTACGATGTGTCCTCTGGACAAATTTCGTACAGACGAAATTAAAATTCGTCCCGGGCGACTTGCTCTCTGGACAGATTTCGTACAGACGGATCGTCCCGACCCTTCCAGGTTCGTACAGACGAAAATGACAGATTTCTTCACAAATTTCTTCAGTTCGTCCTGTACTAAGTCCATTTCGTACTGACTGACAGCACTCAAAAAAATCAATTGTTTCAAGGCACTGATCGTCCCGGACGATCCTGGGAGGAAAATCACATCTACAGAGAAACAAATCAAAGGAACGAGCTCTCACAATCTCCCCACCTTAGAAAAATGTCGTCCCGACATTTCCCTTAAGTGTCCGGAGCAAAACGAAACAAAACAAATCCAATCAATCGGAAAATCGTACAAATCACATCGAAATCGTACAATAAACTAAACTTGTACCAGTCACATCTTCAGGCACTGAAGGAACATCTTCCATCATGGCTTGTACATTTCCAGTCAGAACAGTCGGAACAGATCCTTGCCTAAGTTCAGAACTCGGGCAATCAGTCATTCTATGTCCGTATCCACCACATCAGAAGCATTGCCCTGTTTTCCGATAACACTGTCCCAAATGTCTCTTTCCACAACATGTACAAACATTAATTCTTGCTTTGCTACCTTCCCCACTTTTCTTACTACGCCCAGAGCGTTTCGCTAATTTGTCACTCACCATCTGAGCGACCATGTCAGCAAACTTGTTCATATTTTCAGATGTGAGCGGGAGGTTAGCAGCAGGCTCAGTCTCAATCTTTTTGCCTTTCGGATCCATTTGCCTGATCAATACAAATCATTCAAATCAAATAAAATCGTGGAAATCAAACACATAAAACAAAACAAATCAAATAATGCAATCATCACTATCACTCTGGATATAAGCAAATCCTTTCACTACACTCGCTCTGATACCAACTGTGACGCCCCAGATATCAATAGTGAAAGGATTCATCTATCATTCTTTTTTTTTTTTCATTTCGTTCAGTCTTTTTTTTTCTTTTCTTCTCGTTCGTATCAATACAGTCATCCAGAGATAATTGCATTACAGGAAAGAAATACAGCAACTACAATAATTCACATATCAACATATATACAATCAACAGAAGCGTCCAAAAGGTCATGTACAATAGCCAAATGGCTACAAAGCAGAAGTCTACCCAAGCTACAAAACAAAGCTACAGCATCAACCGAAGAAACATCACGTGGGAGGCTCTGCACCTGAAATATTAACCACATATAATGAGCTTTACAAAGCCCAGCAGGTCACCAAAGCCTACAACTGAAATCAAAGCACGACACTGAAAATAATATGCTGATCAATCAAATCAAATCAATAGACTATGATCAATGAATCTATGCAGGTACGGAAATCAAATCGAATCAGATACGTCAATAGTCAATAATCAATACAGCGATAAAAGCATCGATGAATCAATACTCCAGCAATCAAATCAATAAGTGCTTTCAGTCAATGTCTATCCATCGTAGCAGTGTCTATCAATCAATACTATCATTTCAATCAATCGTGTCGTCTAACCGTGTCGTCTAGTCAATTCGTTGTATCTATATCATCTATCAAATCAGTCAATACTCTTGCCAATCGGTCAATCCAATTATTCTATATGATTTACTCGATGTCAATATGCAATATTCAATAACACTACGGCAATTTCAATAATGACGACGTACGATGCTACAGTAGGAAAATCATCTCAAAGTCAATAGAGCACTTTTCAGTCAAGTGTATCAATCGGCTCAAATCCCAATAAACAATTTAATCAATACGGTGAAAGATCAATTGAAATCAAATCATTACAATGAAATCATCAGGTCAATAGAAATCAAAACAATCAGCTTCAAAAAGGAAATCTATTCTACGATGCAATAATCCATTCAATCAATCCTTCAATAATCGGCACGACGAATCAATGTATCAGTGTATCAATAACCTATCAGGATCTGTCGTATCAGTAGTATCCATATGTCAATATCATATTTATATCAATGTCAATATCGGTATCTATCAATCGATACAATCTATATCAATATCAGTGTCAATATCTATGAATCGATATACATAATCCATATCAATGTCGATGCCAGTATCTATGAATCAATCAAGTCGATAATATCAATCAAAACAAAACAATACGATGAATCAATAAAAGCAATAAATCCGTCAAATCAAACAATCAATCAAATCCAGTCTATGCTATCAAGTCGATCAAATCAATCGGAAAGACAATACGATACATCTATAGCAACAAGTTGAATCAATGCAGAATCAATGGTATCAATGAATCTATAAATCTATGCCGTCCATATCCATGTATCAATGTCAATAATCAATAGTATCAATGCTCAATGATCAATCATCAATGAATCAATGAATCCGTACGAAACAGTAAATCATCATTCCATGGTCTTACTAGACAAGCACAAACACTGGTCATGTTGCTGTTGTAGAATCCGTATTGCTGTTGTAGATATCTATACATTGGTTCTATGAAAAGAGTCGTCACTCTATTGCCCGTCGGCCGCCCGTCGGCATATAATCTCCTTATGACTCCCATCGTTATATCCATGATCCATGATCTATGATTTAAAGGAAAGCCCGTCGGCCCACCATCCTGTACAGGTATCATCTCCAACCAATGTTCAACCATGTTCCCACTTGTCTTTCAGTATCAATCAATTCCAATCAATGATCAATGCAATAATCGATGCAATAATCAATAATAAAGAAATCTAAAACGATCATATCAATAGTCATGCACATGTCAATTCAATCTATCAATTCCGGAAAATTCGGAAATCATACAAAAATCGGGCAGCGTAACGGCAGTCGGTCAGATTTACACAAAAAAATCCTGCACAAAAAGCACAAATTCCAAATCTTTCCAAATTACAGACGAAGATCCACGGCATCAATACAAGATTATTATTCAACAGAATCCAAATCAAATCAAGTCCTGATAATTTTCTATTCGATTAAAATCGCATAAAATCAATTCCGACCGGTAAAATCGTTGCAGAAAACACTCAAATCGTGTATAATAATCATATCTATAACATATCAGAAGTTGTGCGGTGAAAGTTGTGTCAATATCAAATCACGTCGAAAAGTTGACTACGAAAATACAAAACAAATCACAACTCGGTCAAAACTCAACATCTTTGAAAACAGAAATAGGGTTCGGAGTCCTTACCGCGAGATAAACAAATCTTCCAACTGCGTCGTCGGAAGAAAAGTGCTCCGCGGGCTCCAAAACCAAGCTTTTCCTTTGCTTTTCTTCTCTTTCTCTCTCCTGCCTTCTCCTTCTCTCTCTTCGAAATGAATAAAAATATCTCAATCGGATATTTATCAATACTGATCGTCCCGGACGATCTACAATTCGTCCCGGTACGATGTGTCCTCTGGACAAATTTCGTACAGACGAAATTAAAATTCGTCCCGGGCGACTTGCTCTCTGGACAGATTTCGTACAGACGGATCGTCCCGACCCTTCCAGGTTCGTACAGACGAAAATGACAGATTTCTTCACAAATTTCTTCAGTTCGTCCTGTACTAAGTCCATTTCGTACTAACTGACAGCACTCAAAAAAATCAATTGTTTCAAGGCACTGATCGTCCCGGACGATCCTGGGAGGAAAATCACATCTACAGAGAAACAAATCAAAGGAACGAGCTCTCACACCTCCACAGGTACACATTTATTATCGGTCAATTTATTTTAAATGCATTATTATAATATTTTCACCATATTAATTGATTCTAATCTTTTGTGCAGTTCTTGAGGGATATGATTACACTTCGAAGATTATTGGCCACGTTCCTCTACCTCCGACCGTCATGACCACTGAGATGTGTAGTGATTTAGTGCAGCCTCTGAGCACATTAGTTTTCAGCATTGACCCAAGGTCTTTAGAGACTTGGCATGACTTTTCTTCTACCTCCAACCAGCTCCTTGGCCTACTTGCTAAGTATGGGGTGAGCACCACTGAGTTACTTTTTTGGGAGGCGATGTGTCGCGAGGTAGAGTCTTGCATCTAGCAACTGAGCTCCCTCTCGATCACCCGGTCTACAGTTACACTTTTAGAGATAGAGGAGATGGTTGTCAGTTTTAGAGCAAGGGTTGATGGTGCTCACGACCGACAGGACTGTAGTGTAGAGGCTCTGAGGAGACACTGTCAGAGTTCTTCTAACATGACTTAGGAAGTAGATGGGGTGACAACCCGTATGCAAAACATTTGGAGAGATTTTATGCAGGCGATGTCTCGGAGGCTTCACATACAGGAGAGACATAGCCGAAGGGATCGTCTCATTAGGAGGGAGGAGGAGCGTCACAGATCTTTGCAGCAGGAGGTGCTATATCCAAACGCTTTGCTAGCACACGCCATGGAGAAGCTTCAGATCACTTAGTCAGAGTTTCAGACCTTGGCTGGGATCACTGACAGGATGGAGAAGCTACGGGCTCGCCTTTTCTGACACGTCCTCGTTCGTTGTTGTTTTGGTCTGTACATCTTGTAGCGTCTTGAGTTTTCATGTACTTGTACCTCATGATGATTTATACATATATGGAGGATCTTTTTTTTTCAGTATTTCTTTTTTTGTTTGTTTGTTGTACTCTGAGCTGTATAGAGCTGTGTGTTGGAAAATTATACTCTGAGTTTGAGTTTTAGACTTGTGTTATTAATACAACATGGAATTTTAAATATTTATTTGGAGATCTTGACACGCAGCACGATGTCGATCCAAATAAATATTTAAAATGCCCCATCTTTTAGGATAGTTATGAACAGTGTCACTTCAGCCACTAGTTGAAATTAGTAGCCGTTAGCTTTAGCCCAAATTTCAAAATTTTGGATCATTCTATCCTATGCTTTGTGCGACATACTCGACAAAAGATTTGTAGGTTTTTTTTTTGGATTCAGTTGATAGTGCCATATGTGGGTAGTATCTTAATCTTTAACCACTCGAGGAGACTTTTAATCTGAGTCCCTTGAGTTCATCAGATTAGGAGAGCTAGGATTTAGTAGCTCTTTATCCTCTAGTTGCTGAAATGGGGTCTCTCTACTGCGGCCTTTCTTATGGCGTGTTGAGTAGATAAAACGACCATCGATTCGGTCATATTTAGGCGTGTTGGATCCGGCCTTTTAAACCCATTCAGGCTTCAGAATCGAGCTATGGGAAATGTGCTCCCTGATACTGAATCTTCAAAAATTAGTAGATTTGAAGTTATCCTTTGTGGTTGAAGACTTGGAATCTACGCACATTTGGTAGGTATTCGAGACTCCTCTTTTCTACTTGAATTTCGATTCTCCGATCAATTAGAAAAGTCTTGTAAATAATGACTCCTAGAACTCATTTAGACAAATCAGCTTTCGTTCTTCCTACAGTCCCTACTGATAGGTCTATAAAGTGGGGGTTCCGCTATTACAGCTTTTTTATGGCGTGTTGAGTAGACGGAGTTGCCAGCGATCCGACCATATATGGGCGTGTTGGATTCGACCTTTTACACGCATTCGAACCTTAAGCTTCAGGCTGTTGAAAGACGTCAAGCTTTTCTAACTCAATTTGTTGATGTGCATAATAAAAAAAAATCTCTTTTTTTATTTTTGAAATCTTAGTACACTAGAAGGAGAGATGTTTCAAACATCAAGGAAAATCACCCACATATATACTAATAATAGAAGTTATCACATCCTGATTAAAAGGGATGTTTGTAGTCGATAATTTTAAATATTTATTCCGGGATCCCGGCATACAGCGCGATGTCGACCCGAGTAAATATATAAAAGTATTCCATCTTTTTTTTTTCTAAAATTGACATTCACGAGTTTTAAATATTTATTCGGGATCTTGGCACGCAGCGCGATGTCGACCCGAATAAATATTTAAAATGCCCCTAATTTTATTTTTTTTTTCTGCAAAATTAAAATTCAGGAGTTTTAAATATTTATTTGGGGATCTTGGCACGCAGCACGATGTCGAACCGAATAAATATTTAAAATGCCCCAAGTTTTTTTTTTGCAAAATTTTTATTCGGGAGTTTTAGATATTTATTCGGGGATATCGGACGCAGGTCGATGTCAACTCGAAAAAATATTTAAAATGACTCCAGTTCTTTTTTTTTTTTGCAAAATTGACATTCGGGAGTTTTAAATATTTATTCGGGGATCTCGGCACGCAGCGCGATGTCGACCCAAATAAATATTTAAATGCTCCTAGTTTTTTTTTATGAAATACATTCTTGTAATACAATAGAATTTTGAAATATATATCGTACATATACTAATTGGCATTTGTCCGATACACAACAGAATTTTAAATACATGTTGATTCCCATGCATGATACTTCTTCAGGTATCGATCGTTAATTGGTGGCATAGGCCTTTGACCCTCCAAGTAAATTAATTGATAAGCTCCTCTCAGGTACACCTTTTTAATGAAGAATGGGCCTTCCCAATTGGATATGAATTTTCCACCAATTTTTTGGTGTGGGATGATTAGCCTTCTCAGCACCAAGACCAATTCCCCTTCTTGAAATGTTCAATGACGTATAATTCGGTCAAATAATTTTGTCATCCTTGCCCGATAGATCTCTAAATTCTGTTGAGCTTGAAGTTTGACTTCATTAAGCACATCGAGTTCTTCCGTTCTCAATCGAGAATTTTGCTCATGAGTTAGATCGTACTGGATAGCTACACGAAGTGATGGTAGCTCGATTTCCAGTGGCAATACAGCTTCAACCCCAACACCAGTGAGTAGGGAGTGACTTTAGTCATCATCTTATAAGTAGTACGATACACCCATAGTGTCTCCAACATTTTAGTATACCAATCTCTTTTATTCTTGGTGAGGATCTTCTTTAACAAGTTTACCAGCGTCTTGTTGAAGGCCTCTGCCAAGCCATTGACCCTTGGATTGTATATTGATGAGTATCGCCAATCGATCTTGTGACGCTCGAAAAACTTGTATATTTTAGTGCTCTTGAATGTTGTGCCATTATCTGAGATCACACGGTGCAGTACACCAAATCTGTAGACAATGTTTTGGGTGAAAAAATTAATAACGTGCTTGGACGTGACTTCTTTGAAGGGAGTCGCTTCTGCCCACTTAAAAAAATAGTCTGTTTCTACTAATATCTAAACAATGCCACCATGATTCTGAAACTTGACTAGCTTTACGTCTCTTGGCCACGGTATATTCTTCCGGATAATTTTCTATAATGATCTGATGGAGGGGTTGAGGCTCAACTGGAATTATATCCGGCTTGCCTAAATTCGGTATCTCTTCTGCCATCAGGAATTATAACATAGCAGGCTCCAAGATTCGATGATTATAAACCCCGATGAATATAGGCTTCTCTTCATTGGTATTTGCCATCTCCTTGGCTAATTTGGCCAAGCAATCTACTTTGCCATTCTTCCCTCGAGGAACTCAGGCTAATTCAACATTTAGCAACTGTTTCAGGAGCTCAAGGGTTTGCGGTGGTAATGAGCCAACTCAAGTTTGCAGATCTTATAAACCCCCAGGACTTGATTCATTACAAGTTGAGAATTACCTAAAATTCAGAGATTTTGGATTCTGACTTCGATTGCGATCTCCAATCCCATAATTAAAGCTTCATACTCTGCTTCATTGTTGGTCTGGGTTTCAATTAGACTGAATGAAAATCTCATTATACCTCCTTCAAGGGCTATGAAAATAAGGCCGACGCTGGCTTGTGCCCTAGCAAGATATGTAGGTAGGGCAAGTTTAATTGACGATGCTTCGTCAAAATACATCCCCCAAAAAGGTACTTTCTCATTTTCTTCAATTTGCATGATTTGTTCATCGGACAAATTGTCATTAAGTGGGGAGTCTGTCGGGATAGGATGTGCGGCAAGAAAGTCTGTTAAAGCTTGTCCCTTCACTGCCTTTTGTGGCATATATGTGATATAAAACTACAATATAATACTGCCCACCTGGCTAGGTGACCTGTCAATGCTGGTCTTGTCATCAAGAACTTCAGCGGATCGATCTTTGATACCAGTTTGAATTTATGAGACAACATGTAGTGGTGGAGCTTCTGAACTGCAAAAATTAATGCCAAACAATGATTCTCAATTGGAGAATAGAGAATTTCTACTCCAATCAATCTTCAAATGATGTAGTAGGGTGCATTCTCCTTGCATTCTTCACTATGTTGGGCCAACAATACTCCGAGGGATTCTTCTAAAGCTGTTGTATACAATATAAGAGGCTTCCCCAGGATTGGCATCGCGAGAATGGGTGGATTCAACAAGTATCTTTTGATGTTGTCAAACGCTTCCTGACACTCTGCATCCCATTTGAAGCGGATATCTTTTTTCATAAGCTTGGAAAATGGCTGGCACATACCCGACAGATTTGATATAAATCAGTGAATGAAAGCCAGTTGCCCTTTAAAGGAGCAGAGTTGTCAAAGGTTTTTTGGTGGTGGCATCTCCATAATCGCCTTGATCTTGTTGGGGTCAATTTTAATTCCTCGATGACGAACTACATACCCTAGAAATTTGCTAGAAGAAAAACCAAAGGTGCATTTGAGAGGGTTCATCTTCAGATCAAATTTTCTGATTCTCTCAAATACGATCCTTAGGTCATTTAAGTGGTCCTTGCGATTAATACTTTTAACAACCAGGTAATCAACATAACACTCGACCTTCTAGTGTATTAACTCATCGAAGATACGTGTCATTGCCCGCTGGTAGGAGGCACCAGTATTTTTTAGGCCAAAGGGCATGACCGTATAGTAGAATATACCGATGGGTGTTCTAAATGTTGTATGCTTCTCATCTTCAGGTGCCATCTTGATCGATGTTACCCGAAGATACATCCATAAATGAGAACATATCATAATTTATTGTATTGTCCACCTGGAGTTCGAACACCGGGAGCGGGAAGTTATCTTTTGGGCAAGCCTTGTTGATGTCCCGAAAATCGATACAGATGCGAATCTGACCATTTTTCTTCTTTACAGGGATGATATTGGCAATCTAGTCAACATATTTTTCTTTTCAGATGAAGCCCGCCTCTATGAGCTTCTTGGTTTCGGCAATCACCTGTTCTTCTATTTCTAATATCATTCTTCTTGGAGCATGCTTGACAGGCACCGCCTCATGCATGATGGCCAATCTGTGAACTGCCACATCAAGGGATAAGCTTGGCATTTTAGCATAAGTCCAGGCAAATCAATCCCTGAATTCACAGTGAAGCTCTTTCAGTTCTTCTACTTTATCTCCTGGTAGAAGGGATCTACTAAAGGTTGGGTGAGGGTCCTCCTCAGATCCCAAATAAATCTCCTTTAGCACATCCGTAGTGGCTGCCTGTCCATCATTTTCAAACTCTTTAGCTGCAGGCTCAGCTTCTACTAGTTAATCATCATATTCATCAGCTGCATAAATCTCTTCGGGATCATCATCACTAGATTCAATTTCCCTGCATGTAATGGCACGACACGTCTACCCTTAAGAATTTATGAACCTATGGTGAAGATTTTCCTAAGGGGATAAATTTGAATCCACCTTAGCTAACAAATGGCTTTGTGCCCTATTGATTATATCCTATTGATTCATATCTTAAGGATTTGATGCCACTAAGGAGCGTATTGGCTCTAGCCATAATCGGTATTTCATGGTGGCATTTGGCGACAAAATTACTCGATTCAGAGGGCCCCGGGTCATAACCGTTTATCCTGCGCTGTCATTTGGCGGCAGACCGCCGGTTAGAGGACATATACCACATCCTTACTGGCAGGAGATTATTTTAGAATGGATCCTAGTGATATTTTTGACTAGGCATTTGACTCTTTTGTGAGCTGAAGTAGTTTTTAATTTGTCCTCCTCAGCAAAGTGTTGCGGAGGGTGGATGAATTTTGCTTTAAGCACTTGATAGTTTATTTTTTTCAAATATATGGATTTAGGATTTTGTGGAGTTTGGATTTTTGGATGGACTTTTGGGAAGCATTTAGGAATATTTGTGAACCCCTTTGGTTGAGATTTATATTCAACACGACCATCATAGAGGTTTTCATGGGGTCATTTCCATTTTCAATATTTGTAGTTTATGGGTGAACCTAGTCAACTCTATCGAGCTGTCGACAAAGGATAGAGTTTCTTATAGACTTCGTGCCTTTGTTTGTGAATTCTTTTGAATGTAAGCCTTGAAGGCCTAATTTGAATGTATTAAAATAAATACATCATTCGCCACAACCGTGTATTTATTTGAAGGTTCGAACCTTGTCAACTCCTATTAATCAGTATAGAAGGATCGGGTTCGAACTAGAATTCACTTGTTGACCTGCGCATCATCCCTAGATGTCACGTATGTACCAATAACATGCTCGTCGGGGCTCATGCGGGTGTTTGGGGGCATTTTATAATTATACCCTATCTGCTCCTTTTACCTGCCTAGGAGGATCAGGTTCAAATTTTATAACCCTCGTAGCATCCCTAGAACTCACATGTGTACCAATAACATGCTCGCCGGGGCCCATGCGGGTGTTTGGGGGCATTAATAATTTTACCCTTTCTACTCCTTTTACCTGCCTAGGAGGATCGGGTTCAAATTTGATAACCCGTGTAGTATCCCTAAACGTCACATGTCTATCAGTAACATGCTCGCCAGTGCCCATGTGGGTATTTGTAAATGTATTTACCCCTTTTAGTGTACCTATATGTATACAAACTACGGTGCACGTGTGAGGGTACTTTAAAAATATTTAGAAACACCTTCTGTACGCTTGCAAGGATATTGCGAATCCGGTGGCGTGGTGTAGCAGCTTCTGAATAGAGTTGTTTGCTGCTTCGTACAGGTAGCCTGTCGTGCACTACTTGTTGTTTTCTGTAGGTGGATCATAGTGCACTAACTAATCTCCTGCCTTATGTTTGTTGAAATTTGCAATTCATTGTAGTTCTTTGGCATATCTTTCTGGCTTTCATGGATCTTATTTGCATATGAATTGGGGGATATTGTTATATATGTGTATTTAATAGCTGCTTGATTGGTTTAGATTGTGAGGGTACCTTTCATATCCACTGGATGTCCCTTTTCCCATGTATATGCAACATACATGTCTTCCACAAGTTAATCATTATTAACGAATGCTTGATATGTTATCCACCTCTTTCTTCCATTTATTTATAGGAATGCTGCATTCATTACACATTTTTTTATAATTTATTCATGAATATCTCCTTCATTGCAATCGTCCTTACCTTGCATCTATGATTGAAATGAATATTGTTCATAGATACTTTAGAGATTACATGTCATTACTCATGGTCAAGTTGTGAATTTGTAATGATCTTTGATTTGGATAAAAGAAGTTCCCAAATTATTCATTGCTATTGATTGAAGGGGAATTATTGCATGCATTCACGATCTATCCACCATTGTTGATTGCAAGCTAATATATTCACTTGCACATCATTCATGATTGTAAACCAACTATTTATTTCACTACATATATTTTGTATGAATTCATAAGAATCGTTGTTTGTTGTAGGCTCTTAAACCTCATTTGTAGACCTTTGTACATTCATTGATATTTAGTTAGAAGATCAAAATTATCATCTACCACATGTATGATTTTTGATGAATGCTACGATACAATCATTGTCATTTGCATGAAGATTATATTAAAAATCAAATGGTTTCATCATTATCATTAAGTGAATAACACTTGCAAAATCCTTTGGCTTACAAATTTATATGTATTCATTTGCATCTTGTTAATGATTGTCATTTATTAATTATGAACTCAATCACTTATATTTATTTATTTAAGTTTGAATGGGTGTTCAATCAAGTTCAATAAAAATTATTTATGATTGTCCAAATTTTGCTCATTTATTTGAACTTGAGATTAGTTCATGTCATTTAATTAAAGTTTGTATAAGTATTAAGTTCATGTCAAGTTCAAATTTTAGTCAAAATTCTTTCTTTTCGTCCAAGTTCGATTCAGTCTAAAAGTTTGCAAGTCCTTGTCTTTTTCAGACAAAATTTTGGTAGCCTCCCGGCGTCTCCCCCGTTTAGCAGAAATTTTGGGAGAGTAGCCTTCCCACCACGTGTAATAAAGGTGTGTATGGTAGCACCCATCGGATGAGGACACCGTGGCCGTGTACTATTCTTCCCACCATGCGTAATAAAGGCGTGTATGGGGTCTTCGAGTGCACCTGCATAAAAAAAATATAAAGTTTGCTTTCCCCTCGCTCGATGGTACCTATAAATGACCCCACTTCGTCGTAGACACCACACCGGGGTCCCATCCCACCATGCGCCATAAAGGCATGCATAGGCAGTTTTTCGGTGCGCCGCGAGTGTCGAAATGGAATTTAGGTGATTGCCCGCCTCGTCGTAGGCACCGCACCGGGGTCCCATCCCACCACGTGCAATAAAGGCGTGTATGGGCGGTTTTCCGGTGCACCAAAAACAATGAAAATGGGCTCTCAACTTTAAGGTGATTACCCGCCTCGTCGTTGGCGCCGCACCGGGGTCCCATCCCACCACGTGCAATAAATACGTGTATGGGCGGTTTTCTGGTGCCCACAAACTCCGAAATAGGCTCTCGAGGTTTTCAATTTAGGAATTTTATACCTTTGCAATATTAGTGGCGACGATGAGTGGAAAGAGAAATTAACTAACTATAAAACTAATAGTTAATGAAAATAATTTAGCTAATTATACTATAAATAGTTACTAAAAATAATTTAACAAACTATTATACTAATAGTTAAAAAAAATAATTTAGCTAACTATAGTATGAATAGTTAATGAAATTAATTTAACTAACCATAATACTAATAGTTAGTAAAAAGAATAATTAATTAACTATGATATAAGTTGTTAACAAAATTAGAGTAATTAATTATAAGACTAACAGTTGGTGAAATTAATTTAATTAACCATAACATTAAATAGTTAAAGAAATTAATTTGACTAACTATTATACTAACAGTTAGTAAAATAATTTAATTAACTATAATATAAATGGTTAATAAAATTAATTGAACTAACTGTAAGACTTAACAGTTAATGAAAATAATTTAAAAAAAAGTTTTTTTTTATAAAAAGAAAACTTAATATTTACAGTATGCTTGCAGTTAAACTATTAACTTAATAGCTATGGTACAAGTGGCTAAAAATGTACTAACTTGTTAACTATCTCACAAATAATTAAAACAACAATCATAATAACTACAGCATATAATAAAGGCTTAAACAAAGAAAATGAACTAAGAAAAATAAAAAACAGAGATATGTTAGAACAAAAATAAATAAAAGGAATCTATCTTTATTACTTTGGAAGGACTAGTGGGCCCCTCAAAGTAATCAAGAGGCTTTACCATTTAACTTTGAATGATAAGATGGAAAGTTCAACTAAGGCTACAAATTTGTTAACAGAAAAAATAAAAAATAAATAAATAATAAATAAAATAAAATAAAATAAAAAGTAATGGCAAAGGACAAAGTGATTCACGTGAATATCACAAAATGTACTCATTACTGTAAACTTTTGGAAGCTTTTGGCCATGACTTAGAAAACTGAAGTGGTTTGTGGCTAGCAGAGAAATCGGAAGAGAAGTTTGTGTTGGCTAGCCTCAGTGGTTGGGGAAAGAATTTAAAAACGTTTAGTACGTCGTGGCTGGATCAAGAGTTTGTATACTCTCACGTGGGGAAGAAGACAAACAGCCAGAACTTGAACAAAAGGTGGTTCTAGCTTGGGTAAACAGAGAGGAGATCTGTTCGTTGGACAAGTGGAGGGGGCGGACGGTCGTAGTGGGAAGGAGGAAAATAGGCTGGGGAACTTTTGCGTATTTGGGAAGCCGATTCTGAGGAGGCCTGCGAAGTCCACATTCAGACTAAATTATCTTTATCAAACATATGATCTTGTGAAGCATACAACAAAAATGTGAAATAATTTTGTAGATGATTTTGCAGAACTTTATAGCATAGTCTTAAAATGGAATTGATAGAATTCTGACTCAAATAAGTTGCTTTCTAATGCTTCCTTCCAAATCCCTTTCATCCAATTTGCCCTTCTGAACACCACCAATGACTTTAGCTACTAATGGAGATTTTAAGAGCCTTCTCTCTCTTTTTTTTTGACTATCTCTCAAAAAAAAAAAATTATGATCATCATAAAGTGTTCTTTACACCAGCAAATGCATGAGAGTTGAGGACCTGCAATCACTCATCTTTCTCTAAACTTATTCATTTAACTATTTCTTCTTCCTTTTTTGATTACCTCTGCAAACATTAGTACAACCGAGTCCGTTCGAATTGTTACTAAAATTTTACTTTCCAAACTTTCAAAAGACAGAGGAGCGAGAGCATTTTCTCATTTATTTTTATCTTGCTTCTCATCATCCTCCGAAATTTCATCCAGCACAAGTAAGAATTTTTGGACATAATCTTAGCCTGAAGACTATCTTGAAGTGTCTCATGTGTCCCTAAACAAGTCCTCTCCTTCTTAAGAAATTCCAACATATCTGTAATGACTTTTTTTCTTTTGTTTTGCATCAAAGTTGTTGGAAACACAAACCCACATTTTAAGATCAAATTCCTTTGTCATTTCATCTTCATAAGCATGTTGTAGGAGAGTTGTTTTTCCCATACTGTCATAACCCACTATAGATAGAAGATAAATGTTTCTGTACAAATCAACTCCATTAACATGAGCTAGATGTTCCCCTTTTGATTGCTTCTACCACAAGTGCATAATAAAACCCAATACAATCCGTATTCAAGCTGAATTCTCTTTATCGAATTTAAGAATCCTGGGTTGGTTTTAGAGGTCAACAAATGCTCCCCAACAAATATGGTACGCGCCCGGAGCGAATCACGTTTGTTGTATGTTAGTTGACGGTCTTTAGTAGCTCCCCTTCTCTTTTTTTTAGTATATATTTTTTTTGTTATCATTACTATTTTTGACGCATTCTTCTTATTTTCCCTTTGCATGGAATGTTCCACTAACAGAGACCCGACGTTCTGCCTACCGGTGAGCCTAGTGAGGATGTTATCTGGGAGGCCATTGAGAAACAGGACCCTCAGGGCACTATTGATGTTTGAGATAGACTAGAGCAGTACCAGGACATGCTGCAAGGGCGAGACATTTTTTATGACTTCTTTGCTCGCTTCCCCCTACTCCCAGAGCTTCCTCTAGGTTCTGTTGCCTTTGAGAGCCCAGAGAGGTGGGTCACTAGTCTCAGACTGCAATACGGGGAGTACCACCCGTTAGAGAGTTCTTTGGCACAGGTTGGCTAGGGTACCTGTGATGTTCTAGTACCAGCAGCGGACACACTCAAGCTAGTTGGATAGTCGAGTCTACTTAGCCACCATCAGTTACAATCGTCACTCCCTCTAGAGTGGCTGAGAAACGCAGTAGTTGGATGGATTTAGAGCCCGGTCAACGATTATATTTGTTGGACCCGCTATGTACTTTAGGCGCACAGGGAGACTCTCCCAGCGGTAGGGATTTACGATGAAGTGTCTGTCTCACTGTTCAGCTACGGGCATCTTCCCACTTCTTGGACTCATGGTCTTGTTGAATTTTTGGATGCCGGTCATAGCACTTGCTGGGTTGGAGCAGACGAGCTTACAGTTACTCTCTCAGACTTACAAATGGTTTTCGAGCTTCAAATTTTTTGACACAATTTTGAGGAGTGTGTACCTCCAGATGAGCAGTTATTTCATAGAGTTCCTTCAGTAGGCGGCGATAGGAGAGGTAGGTTGGCACTGTCGGTCGTTTACCCTACACTTCTTCAGCACTACAGGCATACGTACCGGGAGTCACGTTTTTCGGGCTGCCATGCCTGTAGACCTTTGGATTCGTAGTTTCCTTCATGAGAGGTTCTTGTTTCCAACCACTGCATCACTACACAATCTATTTGACTTTGTTTTACAGCGTGGCACTTCATTGACAGAGGAGACTGTTGAGCCCTTTCCTTTTGCTAGTCTTGTTTCTTCATCTTTACTAGGTGTCGACGGGGACTTACTACTAGCAGGGTTTTTAGCTCTTTGGCTCAGCACTTTCGTACTTCCGCTCAGGACGGAGTCTTTAAGATACAGTATCCTCTTAGCAACCAGTCAGTTGTTGGAGGGATAGAGGCTTTCTCTTTCTCCTACTATCCTTGCTAAGGTGTACAGAGGTTTATGGACTACTTCTGAGGCTAGCTCTTTGGATGTGCAGGATTCAGCTTTACTGTGGCAGTACTTGTATGCCTGGGTTTACTTGCACGTCCAGGGTGCCTTTTCTTATTTAGAGACTCCTGCCTACTTTCTGCAGAGAGAGTTCCCCACTATTCTACAGCTCTTTCAGGCTTCTTCTACTTTTGAGTCAGAGAGGATTAGGCTGTTATTCTTTGCCACGCATTCAGTCTCAGACCGATTCGCCTTATTCTATCAGCCAGACACTGTTAGCTTGCCACCCCACCAAAGAGGTATAGTTCTAGTTGACAGAGTTGATCATAGAGGTAGACGTACACTACTGTTCCGTAGTCAGAGTTTGGCGGTTGCTGAGTACTTCATCAGCATACGCTCAGGGTGGTTGTGTCACCGTTAGGGTGCCTTTGTGACGTTGGAGGGCTACCAGCCCAACAGGGTGGCCAGACAGTCTGTGTTTTCACAGGCTACAGCCTACGACGGGCGGGTACTCCTCCTAGGGGTCACAGACACATGGGGACGGTTCTATTAGAGACTCATTTTTATGTTGCCGCTGTGACTTGGACGCATTTATTAAGGCTTGGGACATGTTATAGTTTCCTTTTGGCTCAATCGTCCGCTTAGACGACTGTCAGTTACAGGTGCTGGAGCATGGAGCGAGGAGATACGAGCGTCGGGTACTAGAGCTTGGGTCGTCGAGGGGACGTAGGTCCCTTCATAGTCTTCTAGAGGCTGCTGGTGACAGAGGTAGTTCTCTACCCCATTCTCCTCTTTTCTTTTTGTCAGCATTTAGTTTGATAGACATTTGGTCATTTGATATGTGTTTCCTTGGTACAGGGACACACACTGAGGCTCATATCACTTTTACAGACGTTTTTCTTTCTCCTATTAGAGTTCCAGATGTGGCACCTGTACCACCTCAGGCAGAGTCTTCCCGGTCTTCCTAACGAAAGGCTAGTTCTTAGATTTTTAATTCTTCTAGGAGGTCCGTAGACACTCGACCCTCTTTAAGGGACCTTGGGGAGGATGCACAGGAGCCTATGATGTCAGACTTCACGGGATACAATACACTAAACCCTTCCGCCGACTTCTCTTTCCCAATAGACCCCTACGGGTCATTCTGGCCGGGCAAGTCTTCTACTGTTGGTGTTGCCTCACTTATGAAGTTCTTTGGAGGGCCTCCACACACACTACCGCCGTTAGGCTTGGTGCCTATAGAGTTCTCTTTCTTCCCTAAGGGCCACCCGACTGACTTTGCAGGCGCTTCTCTTGTCCCTGCCAGTTACTCGACCGACCTTGTAGGGCCTTCTTCTGTACTAGCTAGTTACCGAACCGACCTTGTGGGTCCCTCCTCGACTCTAGCCAGTTACCTGGCCGACTTTGCGGGTCCCTCCTAGGCTCCAATCAATTACTCGGTCGATTATGTGGGTCCCTCCACAGGTACACATTTATTATCGGTCAATTTATTTTAAATGTATTATTATAATATTTTCACCATATTAATTGATTCTAATCTTTTGTGCAGTTCTTGAGGGATATGATTACACTTCAAAGATTATTAGCCACGTTCCTTTATCTCCGACCGCCATGACCACTGAGATGTGTAGTGATTTAGTGCAGCCTCTGAGCACATTAGTTTTCAGCATTGACCCAAGGTCTTTAGAGACTTGGCATGACTTTTCTTCTACCTCCAACCAGCTCCTTGGCCTACTTGCTAAGTATGGGGTGAGCACCACTGAGTTACTATTTTGGGAGGCGATGTGTCGCGAGGTAGAGTCTTGCATCTAGCAACTGAGCTCCCTCTCGATCACCCGGTCTACAGTTACACTTTTAGAGATAGAGGAGATGGTTGTCAGTTTTAGAGCAAGGGTTGATGGTGCTCACGACCGACAGGACTGTAGTGTAGAGGCTCTGAGGAGACACTGTCAGAGTTCTTCTAACATGACTTAGGAAGTAGATGGGGTGACAACCCGTATGCAGAACATTTAGAGAGATTTTATGCAGGCGATGTCTCGGAGGCTTCACATACAGGAGAGACATAGCCGAAGGGATCGTCTCATTAGGAGGGAGGAGGAGCGTCACAGATCTTTGCAGCAGGAGGTGCTATATCCAAACGCTTTGCTAGCACAGGCCATGGAGAAGCTTCAGATCACTTAGTCAGAGTTTCAGACCTTGGCTGGGATCACTGACAGGATGGAGAAGCTACGGGCTCGCCTTTTCTGACACGTCCTCGTTCGTTGTTGTTTTGGTCTGTAAATCTTGTAGCGTCTTGAGTTTTCATGTACTTGTACCTCATGATAATTTATACATATATGGAGGATATTTTTTTTTCAGTATTTCTTTTTTTTTTGTTGTACTCTGAGCTGTATCGAGCTGTGTGTTGGAAAATTATACTCTGAGTTTGAGTTTTAGACTTGTGTTATTAATACAACATGGAATTTTAAATATTTATTTGGAGATCTTGACACGCAGCACGATGTCGATCCAAATAAATATTTAAAATGCCCCATCTTTTAGGATAGTTATGAACAGTGTCACTTCAGCCACTAGTTGAAATTAGTAGCTGTTAGCTTTAGCGCAAATTTCAAAATTTTGGATCATTCTATCCTATGCTTTGTGCGACATACTCGACAAAAGATTTGTAGGTTTTTTTTTGGATTCAGTTGATAGTGCCAAATGTGGGTAGTATCTTAATCCTTAACCACTCGAGGAGACTTTTAATTTGAGTCCCTTGAGTTCATCAGATTAGGAGAGCTAGGATTTAGTAGCTCTTTATCCTCTAGTTGCTGAAATGGGGTCTATCTACTGCGGCCTTTCTTATGGCGTATTGAGTAGATAAAACGACCATCGATTCGGTCATATTTAGGCGTGTTGGATCCGACCTTTTACACCCATTCAGGCTTCAGAATCGAGCTATGAGAAATGTGCTCCCTGATACTGAATCTTCAAAAATTAGTAGATTTGAAGTTATCCTTTGTGGTTGAAGACTTGGAATCTACGCACATTTGGTAGGTGTTCGAGACTCCTCTTTTCCACTTGAATTTCGATTCTCCGGTCAATTAGAAAAGTCTTGTAAATAATGACTCCTAGAACTCGTTTAGACAAATCAGCTTTCGTTCTTCCTGCAGTCCCTACTGATAGGTTGATAAAGTGGGGGTTCCGCTATTACGACTTTTTTTATGGTGTGCTGAGTAGACGGAGTTGCCCGCGATCCGGCCATATATGGGCATGTTGGATTCGACCTTTTACACCCATTCGAACCTTAAGCTTCAGGCTGTTGAAAGACGTCAAGCTTTTCTAGCTCAATTTATTGATGTGCATAATCAGAAAAAAATCTCTTTTTTTACTTTTGAAATCTTAGTACACTAGAAGGAGAGATGTTTCAAACATCAAGGAAAATCACCCACATATATACTGATAATAGAAGTTATCACATCCTGATTAAAAGGGATGTTTGTAGTCGATAATTTTAAATATTTATTCTGGGATCCCGGCATACAACTCGATGTCGACCCGAGTAAATATATAAAAGTATTCCATCTTTTTTTTCTAAAATTGACATTCGCGAGTTTTAAATATTTATTCGGGATCTCGGCACGCAGCGCGATGTCGACCCAAATAAATATTTAAAATACCCCTAATTTTATTTTATTTTTGTAAAATTGACATTCAGGAGTTTTAAATACTTATTTGGGGATCTTGGCAAGCAGCGCGATGTCGACCCGAATAAATATTTAAAATGCTCCAAGTTTTTTTTTGCAAAATTTTTATTCGGGAGTTTTAGATATTTATTCGGGGATATTGCACGCAGGTCGATGTCGACTCGAATAAATATTTAAAATGACTCCAATTTTTTTTTTTTTGCAAAATTGACATTCGGGAGTTTTAAATATTTATTCGGGGATCTCGGCACGCAGCGCGATATCGACCCAAATAAATATTTAAATGCTCCTAGTTTTTTTTTGTGAAATACATTCTTGTAATACAATAGAATTTTGAAATATATATCGTACATACACTAATTGGCATTTGTCCGATACACAACATAATTTTAAATACATGTTGATTCCCATGCATGATACTTCTTCAGGTATCGACCGTTAATTGGTGACATAGGCCTTTGACCCTCCAAGTAAATTAATTGATAAGCTCCTCTAAGGTACACCTTTTTAATGAAGAATGGGCCTTCTCAATTGGATATGAATTTTTCACCAATTTTTTGGTGTGGGATGATTGGCCTTCTCAGCACCAAGACCAATTCCCCTTCTTGAAATGTTCGATGATGTTTAATTCGGTTAAATAATTTTGTCATCCTTGCCCGATAGATCTCTAAATTCTGTTGAGCTTGAAGTTTGACTTCATTAAGCACATCGAGTTCTTCTGTTCTCAATCGAGAATTTTGCTCATGAGTTAGATCGTACTGGATAGCTACATGAAGTGATGGTAGCTCGATTTCCAGTGGGAGTACAGCTTCAACCCCAAACACTAGTGAGTAGGGAGTGACTTTAGTCATCATCTTATAAGTAGTACGATACGCCCATAGTGCCTCAAATATTTTAGTATGCCAATCTCTTTTATTCTTGGTGAGGATCTTCTTTAACAGGTTTACTAGCATCTTGTTGAAGGCCTCTGCCAAGCCATTGGCCCTTGGATTGTATATTGATGAGTATCGCCAATCGATCTTGTGACGCTCAAAAAACTTGTATATTTTAGTGCTCTTGAATGTTGTGCCATTATCTTAGATCACACGACGCAGTACACCAAATCTGTAGACAATGTTATGGGTGAAAAAATTAATAACGTGCTTGGACGTGACTTCTTTGAAGGGAGTCGCTTCTGCCCAATTAAAAAAATAGTCTGTTGCTACTAATATCTAAACAATGCCACCATGATTCTGAAACTTGACTAGCTTTACGTCTCTTGGCCACGGTATATTCTTCCGGATAATTTTCTATAATGATCTGAAGGAGGGGTTGAGGCTCAACTGGAATTATATCCTGCTTGCCTGAATTTGGTATCTCTTCTGCCATCAGGAATTATAACAGAGCAGGCTCCAAGATTCGATGATTATAAACCCCGATGAATATAGGCTTCTCTTCATTGGTATTTGCCATCTCCTTGGCTAATTTGGCCAAGCAATCTACTTTGCCATTCTTCCCTCGAGGAACTCAGGCTAATTCAACATTTGACAACTGTTTCAGGAGCTCAAGGGTTTGCGGTGGTAATGAGCCAACTCAAGCTTGCAGATCTTATAAACCCCCAGGACTTGATTCATTACAAGTTGATAATTACCTAAAATTCAGAGATTTTGGATTCTGACTTTGATTGCGATCTCCAATCCCATAATTAAAGCTTCATACTCTGCTTCATTGTTGGTCTGGGTTTCAATTAGATTGAATGAAAATCTCATTATACCTCCTTCAAGGGCTATGAAAATAAGGCCGACGCCGGCTTGTGCCCTAGCAAGATATGTAGGTTGGGCAAGTTTAATTGACGATGCTTCGTCAAAATACATCCCCCAAAAAGGTACTTTCTCATTTTCTTCAATTTGCATGATTTGTTCGTCGGACAAATTGTCATTAAGCGGGGAGTCTGTCGGGATAGGATGTGCGGCAAGAAAGTCTGTTAAAGCTTGTCCCTTCACTGCCTTTTGTGGCATATATGTGATATAAAACTACAATATAATATTGCCCACCTGGCTAGGCGACCTATCAATGATGGTCTTGTCATCAAGAACTTCAGCGGATCGATCTTTGATATCAGTTTGAATTTATGAGACAACATGTAGTGGCGGAGCTTCAGAACTACAAAAATTAATGCCAAACAATGCTTCTCAATTGGAGAATAGCGAATTTCTACTCCAATCAATCTTCAAATGATGTAGTAGAGTGCATTCTCCTTGCATTCTTTATTATGTTGGGCCAACAATACTTCGAGGGATTCTTCTAAAGCTGTTGTATACAATATAAGAGGCTTCCCCAGGATTGGCGTCGCGAGAATGGGTGGATTAAACAAGTATCTTTTGATGTTGTCAAACGCTTCCTAACACTCTGCATCCCATTTGAAGCGGACATCTTTTTTCATAAGCTTGGAAAATGGCTGGCACATTCCTGACAGATTTGATATAAATCATTGAATCAAAGCCAGTTGCCCTTTAAAGGAGCAGAGTTGTCAAAGGTTTTTTGGTGGTGGCATCTCCATAATCTCCTTGATCTTGTTGGGGTCAATTTTAATTCCTCGATGATGAACTACATACCCCAGAAATTTGCTAGAAGAAAAACCAAAGGTGCATTTGAGAGGGTTCATCTTCAGATCAAATTTTCTGATTCTCTCAAATATGATCCTTAGGTCATTTAAGTGGTCCTTGCGATTAATACTTTTAACAACCAGGTCATCAACATAACACTCGACCTTCTAGTGTATTAACTCATCGAAGATACTTGTCATTGCCCGCTGGTAGGAGGCACCAGTATTTTTGAGGCCAAAGGGCATGACCGTATAGTAGAATATACCGATGGGTGTTCTAAATGCTGTATGCTTCTCATCTTCAGGTGCCATCTTGATCGATTGTTACCCGAAGATACATCCATAAATGAGAACATATCATAATTTATTATATTGTCCACCTGGAGTTCGAATGCCGGGAGCGGGAAGTTATCTTTTGGGCATGCCTTGTTGATGTCCCGAAAATCGATACAGATGCGAATCTGATCATTTTTCTTCTTTAAAGGGATGATATTGGCAATCCAGTCAACATATTTTTCTTTTCAGATGAAGCCCGCCTCTATGAGCTTCTTGATTTCGACAATCACCTGTTCTTCTATTTCTAATATCATTCTTCTTGGAGCTTGCTTGACAGGCACCGCCTCATGCTTGATGGCCAATCTGTGAACTGCCACATCAAGGGATAAGCTTGGCATTTTAGCATAAGTCCAGGCAAATCAATCCCTGAATTCACAGTGAAGCTCTTTCAGTTCTTCTACTTTATCTCCTGGTAGAAGGGATCTACTAAAGGTTGGGCGAGGGTCCTCCTTAGATCCCAAATTAATCTCCTTTAGCACATCCATAGTGGCTGCCTGTCCATCATTTTAAAACTCTTCAGTTGCAGGCTCAGCTTCTACTAGTTGATCATCATAATCATCAGCTGCATAAATCTCTTCGGAATCATCATCACTAGATTCAATTTCCCTGCATGTAATGGCACGACACGTCTACCCTTAAGAATTTATGAACCGAGGGTGAATATTTGCCTAAGGGGATAAATTTGAATCCACCTTAGCTAACAAATGGCTTTGTGCCCTATTGATTCATATCTCAAGGATTTGATGCTACTAAGGAGCGTATTGGCTCTAGCCATAATCGGTATTTCGTGGTGGCATTTGGCGACAAAATTACTCGATTCAGAGGACCCCGGGTCATAACCATTTATCCTGCGCTGCCATTTGGCGGCAGACCGCCGGTTAGAGGACATATACTACATCCTTACTGGCAGGAGATTATTTTAGAATGGATCCTAGTGATATTTTTGACTAGGCAATTGGCTCTTTTGTGAGCTGAAGTAGTTTTTAATTTGTCCGCCTCAGCAAAGTGTTGCAGAGTGTGGATGAATTTTGCTTTAAGCACTTGATAGATTATTTTTAATTTCAAATATATGGATTTAGGATTTTGTGTAGTTTGGATTTTTGGATGGACTTTTGGGAGACATTTAGGAATATTTGTGAACCCCTCTGGTTGAGATTTATATTCAACACGATCATCATCAAGGTGTTCATGGGGTCATTTGCATTTTCAATATTTGCAGTTTATGGGTGAACCTTGTCAACTCTATCGAGCTGTCGACAGAGGATCGAGTTTCTTATAGACTTCGTGCCTTTGTTTGTGAATTCTTTTGAATGTTAGCCTTGAAGGCCTAATATGAATGTATTAAAATAAATACATCATTCGCCACAACCGTGTATTTATTTGAAGGCTCGAACCTTGTCAACTCCTATTAATCAGTATAGAAGGATCGGGTTCGAACTAGAATTCACTTGTTGACCTGCGCATCATCCCTAGATTTCACGTATGTACCAATAACATGCTCGTCGGGGCTGATGCGGGTATTTGGAGGCATTTTATAATTATACCATGTCTGCTCCTTTTACCTGCCTAGGAGGATTAGGTTTAAATTTGATAACCCTCGTAGCATCCCTAGAAGTCACATGTGTACCAATAACACGCTCGCCGGAGGCCATGCGGATGTTTGGGGGCATTAATAATTATACCCTATCTACTCCTTTTACCTGCCTAGGAGGATCGGGTTCAAATTTGATAACCCGTGTAGTATCTCTAAACGTCACATGTCTATCAGTAACATGCTCGCCAGTGCCCATGTGGGTATTTGTAAATGTATTTACCCCTTTTAGTGTACCTATATGTATACAAACTACGTGCACATGTGGGGGTACTTTAAAAATATTTAGAAACACCTTCTGTACGCTTGCATGGATATTGCGAATCCGGTGGCGTGGCGTAGCAGCTTCTGAATACAGTTGTTTGCTGCTTCGTACAGGTAGCCTGTCGTGCACTACTTGTTGTTTTCTGTAGGTGGATCATAGTGCACTAACTAATCTCCTGCCTTATGTTTGTTGATATTTGCAATTCATTGTAGTTCTTTGGCATATCTTTCTGGCTTTCATGGATCTTATTTGCATATGAATTGGGGGATATTGTTATATATGTGTATTTAATAGCTGCTTGATTGGTTTAGATTGTGAGGGCACCTTTCATATCCAATGGATGTCCCTTTTCCCATGTATATGCAACATACATGTCTTTCACAAGTTAATCATTATTAACGAATGCTTGATATGTTATCCACCTCTTTCTTCCATTTATTTATAGGAATGCTGCATTCATTACACATTTTTTTATAATTTATTCATGAATATCTCCTTCATTGCAATCGTCCTTACCTTGCATCTATGATTGAAATGAATATTGTTCATAGATGCTTTAGAGATTACATGTCATTACTCATGGTCAAGTTGTGAATTTGTCATGATCATTGATTGTGGATAAAAGAAGTTCCCAAATTATTCATTGCTATTGATTGAAGGGGAATTATTGCATGCATTCACGATCTATCCACCATTGTTGATTGCAAGCTAATATATTCACTTGCACATCATTCATGATTGTAAACCAACTATTTCTTTCACTACATATATTTTGTATGAATTCATAAGAATCGTTGTTTGTTGTAGGCTCTTAAACCTCATTTGTAGACCTTTGTACATTCATTGATATTTAGTTAGAAGATCAAAATTATCATCTACCACATGTATGAATTTTGATGAATGCTACGATACAATCCTTGTCATTTGCATGAAGATTATATTAAAAATCAAATGGTTTCATCATTATCATTAAGTGAATAACACTTGCAAAATCCTTTGGCTTACAAATTTATATGTATTCATTTGCATCTTGTTAATGATTGTCATTTATTAATTATGAACTCAATCACTTATATTTATTTATTTAAGTTTGAATAGGTGTTCAATCAAGTTCAATAAAAATTATTTATGATTGTCCAAATTTTGCTCATTTATTTGAACTTGAGATTAGTTCATGTCATTTAATTAAAGTTTGTATAAGTATTAAGTTCATGGAAAGTTCAAATTTTAGTCAAAATTCTTTCTTTTCGTCCAAGTCCGATTCAGTCTAAAAGTTTGCAAGTCCTTGTCTTTTTCAGACAAAATTTTGGTAGCCTCCCGGCGTCTCCCCCGTTTAGCAGAAATTTTGGGAGAGTAGCCTTCCCACCACGTGTAATAAAGGTGTGTATGGTAGCACCCATCGGATGAGGACACCGTGGCCGTGTACTATTCTTCCCACCATGCGTAATAAAGGCGTGTATGGGGTCTTCGAGTGCACCTGAATAAAAAAATATAAAGTTTGCTTTCCCCTCGCTCGAGGGTACTTATAAATGACCCCACTTCGTCGTAGACACCACACCGGGGTCCCATCCCACCATGCGCCATAAAGGCATGCATAGGCAGTTTTTCGGTGCGCCGCGAGTGTCGAAATGGAATTTAGGTGATTGCCCGCCTCGTCGTAGGCACCGCACCGGGGTCCCATCCCACTACGTGCAATAAAGGCGTGTATGGGCGGTTTTCCGGTGCACCAAAAACAATGAAAATGGGCTCTCAACTTTAAGGTGATTACCCGCCTCGTCGTTGGCGCCGCACCGGGGTCCCATCCCACCACGTGCAATAAATACGTGTATGGGCGGTTTTCTGGTGCCCACAAACTCCGAAATAGGCTCTCGAGGTTTTGAATTTAGGAATTTTATACCTTTGCAATATTAGTGGCGACGATGAGTGGAAAGAGAAATTAACTAACTATAAAACTAATAGTTAATGAAAATAATTTAGCTAATTATACTATAAATAGTTACTAAAAATAATTTAACAAACTATTATACTAATAGTTAAAAAAAATAATTTAGCTAACTATAGTATGAATAGTTAATGAAATTAATTTAACTAACCATAATACTAATAGTTAGTAAAAAGAATAATTAATTAACTTTGATATAAGTTGTTAACAAAATTAGAGTAATTAATTATAAGACTAACAGTTGGTGAAATTAATTTAATTAACCATAACATTAAATAGTTAAAGAAATTAATTTGACTAACTATTATACTAACAGTTAGTAAAATAATTTAATTAACTATAATATAAATGGTTAATAAAATTAATTGAACTAACTGTAAGACTTAACAGTTAATGAAAATAATTTAAAAAAAAGTTTTTTTTATAAAAAGAAAACTTAATATTTACATTATGCTTGCAGTTAAACTATTAACTTAATAGCTATGGTACAAGTGGCTAAAAATGTACTAACTTGTTAACTATCTCACAAATAATTAAAACAACAATCATAATAACTACAGCATATAATAAAGGCTTAAACAAAGAAAATGAACTAAGAAAAATAAAAACAGAGATATGTTAGAACAAAAATAAATAAATGGAATCTATCTTTATTACTTTGGAAGGACTAGTGGGCCCCTCAAAGTAATCAAGAGGCTTTACCATTTAACTTTGAATGATAAGATGGAAAGTTCAACTAAGGCTACAGATTTGTTAACAGAAAAAATAAAAAATAAATAAATAATAAATAAAATAAAATAAAATAAAAAGTAATGGCAAAGGACAATGTGATTCACGTGAATATCACAAAATGTACTCATTACTGTAAACTTTTGGAAGCTTTTGGCCATTACTTAGAAAACTGAAGTGGTTTGTGGCTAGCAGAGAAATCGGAAGAGAAGTTTGTGTTGGCTAGCCTCAGTGGTTGGGGAAAGAATTTAAAAACGTTTAGTACGTCGTGGCTGGATCAAGAGTTTGTATACTCTCACGTGGGGAAGAAGACAAACAGCCAGAACTTGAACAAAAGGTGGTTCTAGCTTGGGTAAACAGAGAGGAGATCTGTTCGTTGGACAAGTGGAGGGGGCGGACGGTCGTAGTGGGAAGGAGGAAAATAGGCTGGGGAACTTTTGCGTATTTGGGAAGCCGATTCTCAGGAGGCCTGCGAAGTCCACATTCAGACTAAATTATCTTTATCAAACATATGATCTTGTGAAGCATACAACAAAAATGTGAAATAATTTTGTAGATGATTTTGCAGAACTTTATAGCATAGTCTTAAAATGGAATTGATAGAATTCTGACTCAAATAAGTTGCTTTCTAATGCTTCCTTCCAAAACCCTTTCATCCAATTTGCCCTTCTGAACACCACCAATGACTTTAGCTACTAATGGAGATTTTAAGAGCCTTCTCTCTCTTTTTTTTTTACTATCTCTCAAAAAAAAAATTATGATCATCATAAAGGGTTCTTTACACCAGCAAATGCATGAGAGTTGAGGACCTGCAATCACTCATCTTTCTCTAAACTTATTCATTTAACTATTTCTTCTTCCTTTTTTGATTACCTCTGCAAACATTAGTACAACCGAGTCCGTTCGAATTGTTACTAAAATTTTACTTTCCAAACTTTCAAAAGACAGAGGAGCGAGAGCATTTTCTCATTTATTTTTATCTTGCTTCTCATCATCCTCCGAAATTTCATCCAGCACAAGTAAGAATTTTTGGACATAATCTTAGCCTGAAGACTATCTTGAAGTGTCTCATGTGTCCCTAAACAAGTCCTCTCCTTCTTAAGAAATTCCAACATATCTGTAATGACTTTTTTTCTTTTGTTTTACATCAAAGTTGTTGGAAACACAAACCCACATTTTAAGATCAAATTCCTTTGTCATTTCATCTTCATAAGCATGTTGTAGGAGAGTTGTTTTTCCCATACTGTCATAACTCACTATAGATAGAAGATAAATGTTTCTGTACAAATCAACTCCATTAACATGAGCTAGATGTTCCCCTTTTGATTGCTTCTACCACAAGTGCATAATAAAACCCAATAAAATCCGTATTCAAGCTGAATTCTCTTTATCGAATTTAAGAATCCTGGGTTGGTTTTAGAGGTCAACAAATGCTCCCCAACAAATATGGTACGCGCCCGGAGCGAATCACGTTTGTTGTATGTTAGTTGACGGTCTTTAGTAGCTCCCCTTCTCTTTTTTTTAGTATATATTTTTTTTGTTATCATTACTATTTTTGACGCATTCTTCTTATTTTCCCTTTGCATGGAATGTTCCACTAACAGAGACCCGACGTTCTGCCTACCGGTGAGCCTAGTGAGGATGTCATCTGGGAGGCCATTGAGAAACAGGACCCTCAGGGCACTATTGATGTTTGAGATAGACTAGAGCAGTACCAGGACATGCTGCAAGGGCGAGACATTTTTTATGACTTCTTTGCTCGCTTCCCCCTACTCCCAGAGCTTCCTCTGGGTTCTGTTGCCTTTGAGAGCCCAGAGAGGTGGGTCACTAGTCTCAGACTGCAATACGGGGAGTACCCCCCGTTAGAGAGTTCTTTGGCACAGGTTGGCTAGGGTACCTGTGATGTTCTAGTACCAGCAGCGGACACACTCAAGCTAGTTGGATAGTCGAGTCTACTTAGCCACCATCAGCTACAATCGTCACTCCCTCTAGAGTGGCTGAGAAACGCAGTAGTTGGATGGATTTAGAGCCCGGTCAACGATTATATTTGTTGGACCCGCTATGTACTTTAGGCGCACAGGGAGACTCTCCCAGTGGTAGGGATTTACGATGAAGTGTCTGTCTCACTGTTCGGCTACGGGCATCTTCCCACTTCTTGGACTCGAGGTCTTGTTGAATTTTTGGATGCCGGACATAGCACTTGCTGGGTTGGAGCAGACGAGCTTACAGTTACTCTCTCAGACTTACAAATGGTTTTCGAGCTTCAAATTTTTTGACACAATTTTGAGGATTGTGTACCTCCAGATGAGCAATTATTTCATAGAGTTCCTTCAGTAGGCGGCGATAGGAGAGGTAGGTTGGCACTGCCGGTCGTTTACCCTACACTTCTTCAGCACTACAGGCATACGTACCGGAAGTCACGTTTTTCGGGCTGCCATGCCTGTAGACCTTTGGATTCGTAGTTTCCTTCATGAGAGGTTCTTGTTTCCAACCACTGCATCACTACACAATCTATTTGACTTTGTTTTACAGCGTGGCACTTCATTGACAGAGGAGACTGTTGAGCCCTTTCCTTTTGCTAGTCTTGTTTCTCCATCTTTACCAGGTGTCGACGGGGACTTACTACTAGCAGGGTTTTTAGCTCTTTGGCTCAGCACTTTCGTACTTCCGCTCAGGACGGAGTCTTTAAGATACAGTATCCTCTTAGCAACCAGTCAGTTGTTGGAGGGACAGAGGCTTTCTCTTTCTCCTAATGTCCTTGCTAAGGTGTACAGAGGTTTATGGACTACTTCTGAGGCTAGCTCTTTGGATGTGCAGGATTCAGCTTTACTGTGGCAGTACTTGTATGCCTGGGTTTACTTGCACGTCCAGGGAGCCTTTTCTTATTTAGAGACTCCTGCCTACTTTCTGCAGAGAGAGTTCCCCACTATTCTACAGCTCTTTCAGGCTTCTTTTACTTTTGAGTCAGAGAGGATTAGGCTGTTATTCTTTGCTACGCATTCAGTCTCAGACCGATTCGCCTTATTCTATCAGCCAGACACTGTTAGCTTGCCACCCCACCAAAGAGGTATAGTTCTAGTTGACAGAGTTGATCATAGAGGTAGACGTACACTACTGTTCCGTAGTCAGAATTTGGCGGTTGCTGAGTACTTCATCAGCATACGCTCAGGGTGGTTGTGTCACCGTTAGGGTGCCTTTATGACGTTGGAGGGCTACCAGCCCAACAGGGTGGCCAGACAATCTGTGTTTTCACAGGCTACAGCCTACGACGGGCGGGTACTCCTCCTAGGGGTCACAGACACATGGGGACGGTTCTATTAGAGACTCAATTTTACGTTGCCGCTGTGACTTGGACGCATTTATTAAGGCTTGGGACAGGTTATAGTTTCCTTTTGGCTCAACCGTCCGCTTAGACGACTGTCAGTTACAGGTGCTGGAGCATGGCGCGAGGAGATACGAGCGTCGGGTACTAGAGCTTGGGTCGTCGAGGGGACGTAGGTCCCTTCGTAGTCTTCTAGAGGCTGCTGGTGACAGAGGTAGTTCTCTACCCCATTCTCCTCTTTTCTTTTTGTCAGCATTTAGTTTGATAGACATTTGGTCATTTGATATGTGTTTCCTTGGTACAGGGACACACACTGAGGCTCATATCACTTTTACAGACGTTGTTCTTTCTCCTATTAGAGTTCCAGATGTGGCACCTGTACCACCTCAGGCAGAGTCTTCCCGGTCTTCCTAACGAAAGGCTAGTTCTCAGATTTTTAATTCTTCTAGGAGGTCCGTAGACACTCGACCCTCTTTAAGGGACCTTGGGGAGGATGCACAGGAGCCTATGATGTCAGACTTCACGGGATACAATACACTAGACCCTTCCGCCGACTTCTCTTTCCCAATAGACCCCTACGGGTCATTCTGGCCGGGCAAGTCTTCTACTGTTGGTGTTGCCTCACTTATGAAGTTCTTTGGAGGGCCTCCACACACACTACCGCCGTTAGGCTTGGTGCCTATAGAGTTCTCTTTCTTCCCTAAGGGCCACCCGACTGACTTTGCAGGCGCTTCTCTTGTCCCTGCCAGTTACTCGACCGACCTTGTAGGGCCTTCTTCTGCACTAGCTAGTTACCGAACCGACCTTGTGGGTCCCTCCTCGACTCTAGCCAGTTACCTGGCCGACTTTGCGGGTCCCTCCTAGGCTCCAATCAATTACTCGGTCGATTATGTGGGTCCCTCCACAGGTACACATTTATTATCGGTCAATTTATTTTAAATGTATTATTATAATATTTTCACCATATTAATTGATTCTAATCTTTTGTGCAGTTCTTGAGGGATATGATTACACTTCGAAGATTATTGGCCACGTTCCTCTACCTCCGACCGCCATGACCACTGAGATGTGTAGTGATTTAGTGCAGCCTCTGAACACATTAGTTTTCAGCATTGACCCAAGGTCTTTAGAGACTTGGCATGACTTTTCTTCTACCTCCAACCAGCTCCTTGGCCTACTTGCTAAGTATGGGGTGAGCACCACTGAGTTACTTTTTTGGGAGGCGATGTGTCGCGAGGTAGAGTCTTGCATCTAGCAACCGAGCTCCCTCTCGATCACCCGATCTACAGTTACACTTTTAGAGATAGAGGAGATGGTTGTCAGTTTTAGAGCAAGGGTTGATGGTGCTCACGACCGACAGGACTGTAGTGTAGAGGCTCTGAGGAGACACTGTCAGAGTTCTTCTAACATGACTTAGGAAGTAGATGGGGTGACAACCCGTATGCAGAACATTTGGAGAGATTTTATGCAGGCGATGTCTCGGAGGCTTCACATACAGGAGAGACATAGCCGAAGGGATCGTCTCATTAGAAGGGAGGAGGAGCGTCACAGATCTTTGCAGCAGGAGGTGCTATATCCAAACGCTTTGCTAGCACAGGCCATGGAGAAGCTTCAGATCACTTAGTCAGAGTTTCAGACCTTGGCTGGGATCACTGACAGGATGGAGAAGCTACGGGCTCGCCTTTTCTAACACGTCCTCGTTCGTTGTTGTTTTGGTCTGTACATCTTGTAGCGTCTTGAGTTTTCATGTACTTGTACCTCATGATGATTTATACATATATGGAGGATCTTTTTTTTTCAGTATTTCTTTTTTGTTTGTTTGTTGTACTCTGAGCTGTATCGAGCTGTGTGTTGGAAAATTATACTCTGAGTTTGAGTTTTAAACTTGTGTTATTAATACAACATAGAATTTTAAATATTTATTTGGAGATCTTGACATGCAGCACGATGTCGATCCAAATAAATATTTAAAATGCCCCATCTTTTAGGATAGTTATGAACAGTGTCACTTCAGCCACTAGTTGAAATTAGTAGCCGTTAGCTTTAGCGCAAATTTCAAAATTTTGGATCATTCTATCCTATGCTTTGTGCGACATACTTGACAAAAGGTTTGTAGGTTTTTTTTTGGATTCAGTTGATAGTGCCAAATGTGGGTAGTATCTTAATCCTTAACCACTCGAGGAGACTTTTAATTTGAGTCCCTTGAGTTCATCAGATTAGGAGAGCTAGGATTTAGTAGCTCTTTATCCTCTAGTTGCTGAAATGGGGTCTCTCTACTGTGGCCTTTCTTATGGCGTATTGAGTAGATAAAACGACCATCGATTCGGTCATATTTAGGCGTGTTGGATCCGACCTTTTACACCCATTCAGGCTTCAGAATCGAGCTATGAGAAATGTGCTCCCTGATACTGAATCTTCAAAAAGTAGTAGATTTGAAGTTATCCTTTGTGGTTGAAGACTTGGAATCTACGCACATTTGGTAGGTGTTCGAGACTCCTCTTTTCCACTTGAATTTCGATTCTCCGGTCAATTAGAAAAGTCTTGTAAATAATGACTCCTAGAACTCGTTTAGACAAATCAGCTTTCGTTCTTCCTGCAGTCCCTACTGATAGGTTGATAAAGTGGGGGTTCCGCTATTACGACTTTTTTTATGGCGTGCTGAGTAGACGGAGTTGCCCGCGATCCGGCCATATATGGGCGTGTTGGATTCGACCTTTTACACCCATTCGAACCTTAAGCTTCAGGCTGTTGAAAGACGTCAATCTTTTCTAGCTCAATTTATTGATGTGCATAATCAGAAAAAAATCTCTTTTTTTACTTTTGAAATCTTAGTACACTAGAAGGAGAGATGTTTCAAACATCAAGGAAAATCACCCACATATATACTGATAATAGAAGTTATCACATCCTGATTAAAAGGGATGTTTGTAGTCGATAATTTTAAATATTTATTCTGGGATCCCGGCATACAACGCGATGTCGACCCGAGTAAATATATAAAAGTATTCCATCTTTTTTTTCTAAAATTGACATTCGCGAGTTTTAAATATTTATTCGGGATCTCGGCACGCAGCGCGATGTCGACCCAAATAAATATTTAAAATGCCCCTAATTTTATTTTATTTTTGCAAAATTGACATTCAGGAGTTTTAAATACTTATTTGGGGATCTTGGCACGCAGCGCGATGTCGACCCGAATAAATATTTAAAATGCTCCAAGTTTTTTTTTTTGCAAAATTTTTATTCGGGAGTTTTAGATATTTATTCGGGGATATCGCACGCAGGTCGATGTCGACTCGAATAAATATTTAAAATGACTCCAATTTTTTTTTTTGCAAAATTGACATTTGGGAGTTTTAAATATTTATTCGGGGATCTCGGCACGCAGCGCGATATCGACTTAAATAAATATTTAAATGCTCCTAGTTTTTTTTTTATGAAATACATTCTTGTAATACAATAGAATTTTGAAATATATATCGTACATATACTAATTGGCATTTGTCCGATACACAACATAATTTTAAATACATGTTGATTCCCATGCATGATACTTCTTCAGGTATCGACCGTTAATTGGTGACATAGGCCTTTGACCCTCCAAGTAAATTAATTGATAAGCTCCTCTAAGGTACACCTTTTTAATGAAGAATGGGCCTTCCCAATTGGATATGAATTTTCCACCAATTTTTTGGTGTGGGATGATTGGCCTTCTCAGCACCAAGACCAATTCCCCTTCTTGAAATGTTCGATGATGTTTAATTCGGTTAAATAATTTTGTCATCCTTGCCCGATAGATCTCTAAATTCTGTTGAGCTTGAAGTTTGACTTCATTAAGCACATCGAGTTCTTCTGTTCTCAATCGAGAATTTTGCTCATGAGTTAGATCGTACTGGATAGCTACATGAAGTGATGGTAGCTCGATTTCCAGTGGGAGTACAGCTTCAACCCCAAACACTAGTGAGTAGGGAGTGACTTTAGTCATCATCTTATAAGTAGTACGATACGCCCATAGTGCCTCAAACATTTTAGTATGTCAATCTCTTTTATTCTTGGTGAGGATCTTCTTTAACAGGTTTACTAGCATCTTGTTGAAGGCCTCTGCCAAGCCATTGGCCCTTGGATTGTATATTGATGAGTATCGCCAATCGATCTTGTGACGCTCGAAAAACTTGTATATTTTAGTGCTCTTGAATGTTGTGCCATTATCTGAGATCACACGACGCAGTACACCAAATCTGTAGACAATGTTATGGGTGAAAAAATTAATAACGTGCTTGGACGTGACTTCTTTGAAGGGAGTCGCTTCTGCCCAATTAAAAAAATAGTCTGTTGCTTCTAATATCTAAACAATGCCACCATGATTCTGAAACTTGACTAGCTTTACGTCTCTTGGCCACGGTATATTCTTCCGGATAATTTTCTATAATGATCTGAAGGAGGGGTTGAGGCTCAACTGGAATTATATCCTGCTTGCCTGAATTTGGTATCTCTTCTGCCATCAGGAATTATAACAGAGCAGGCTCCAAGATTCGATGATTATAAACCCCGATGAATATAGGCTTCTCTTCATTGGTATTTGCCATCTCCTTGGCTAATTTGGCCAAGCAATCTACTTTGCCATTCTTCCCTCGAGGAACTCAGGCTAATTCAACATTTGACAACTGTTTCAAGAGCTCAAGGGTTTGCGGTGGTAATGAGCCAACTCAAGCTTGCAGATCTTATAAACCCCCAGGACTTGATTCATTACAAGTTGATAATTACCTAAAATTCAGAGATTTTGGATTCTGACTTTGATTGCGATCTCCAATCCCATAATTAAAGCTTCATACTCTGCTTCATTGTTGGTCTGGGTTTCAATTAGATTGAATGAAAATCTCATTATACCTCCTTCAAGGGCTATGAAAATAAGGCCGACGCCGGCTTGTGCCCTAGCAAGATATGTAGGTTGGGCAAGTTTAATTGACGATGCTTCGTCAAAATACATCCCCCAAAAAGGTACTTTCTCATTTTCTTCAATTTGCATGATTTGTTCGTCGGACAAATTGTCATTAAGCGGGGAGTCTATCGGGATAGGATGTGCGGCAAGAAAGTTTATTAAAGCTTGTCCCTTCACTGCCTTTTGTGGCATATATGTCATATAAAACTACAATATAATATTGCCCACCTGGCTAGGCGACCTGTCAATGATGGTCTTATCATCAAGAACTTCAGCGGATCGATCTTTGATATCAGTTTGAATTTATGAGACAACATGTAGTGGCGGAGCTTCTGAACTACAAAAATTAATGTCAAACAATGCTTCTCAATTGGAGAATAGCGAATTTCTACTCCAATCTATCTTCAAATGATGTAGTAGAGTGCATTCTCCTTGCATTCTTTATTATGTTGGGCCAACAATACTTCGAGGGATTCTTCTAAAGCTGTTGTATACAATATAAGAGGCTTCCCCAGGATTGGCGTCGCGAGAATGGGTGGATTAAACAAGTATCTTTTGATGTTGTCAAACGCTTCCTAACACTCTGCATCCCATTTGAAGCGGACATCTTTTTTCATAAGCTTGGAAAATGGCTGGCACATTCCTGACAGATTTGATATAAATCATTGAATGAAAGCCAGTTGCCCTTTAAAGGAGCAGAGTTGTCAAAGGTTTTTTGGTGGTGGCATCTCCATAATCTCCTTGATCTTGTTGGGGTCAATTTTAATTCCTCGATGACGAACTACATACCCCAGAAATTTGCTAGAAGAAAAACCAAAGGTGCATTTGAGAGGGTTCATTTCAGATCAAATTTTCTGATTCTCTCAAATATGATCCTTAGGTCATTTAAGTGGTCCTTGCGATTAATACTTTTAACAACCAGGTCATCAACATAACACTCGACCTTCTAGTGTATTAACTCATCGAAGATACTTGTCATTGCCCGCTGGTAGGAGGCACCAGTATTTTTGAGGCCAAAGGGCATGACCGTATAGTAGAATATACCGATGGGTGTTCTAAATGCTGTATGCTTCTCATCTTCAGGTGCCATCTTGATCGATTGTTACCCGAAGATACATCCATAAATGAGAACATATCATAATTTATTATATTGTCCACCTGGAGTTCGAATGCCGGGAGCGGGAAGTTATCTTTTGGGCATGCCTTGTTGATGTCCCGAAAATCGATACAGATGCGAATCTGACCATTTTTCTTCTTTAAAAGGATGATATTGGCAATCCAGTCAACATATTTTTCTTTTCAGATGAAGCCCGCCTCTATGAGCTTCTTGATTTCGACAATCACCTGTTCTTCTATTTCTAATATCATTCTTCTTGGAGCTTGCTTGACAGGCACCACCTCATGCTTGATGGCCAATCTGTGAACTGCCACATCAAGGGATAAGCTTGGCATTTTAGCATAAGTCCAGGCAAATCAATCCCTGAATTCACAGTGAAGCTCTTTCAGTTCTTCTACTTTATCTCCTGGTAGAAGGGATCTACTAAAGGTTGGGCGAGGGTCCTCCTCAGATCCCAAATTAATCTCCTTTAGCACATCCATAGTGGCTGCCTGTCCATCATTTTCAAACTCTTCAGTTGCAGGCTCAGCTTCTACTAGTTGATCATCATAATCATCAGCTGCATAAATCTCTTTAGAATCATCATCACTAGATTCAATTTCCCTGCATGTAATGGCACGACACGTCTACCCTTAAGAATTTATGAACCGAGGGTGAATATTTGTCTAAGGGGATAAATTTGAATCCACCTTAGCTAACAAATGGCTTTGTGCCCTATTGATTATATCCTATTGATTCATATCTCAAGGATTTTATGCTACTAAGGAGCGTATTGGCTCTAGCCATAATCGGTATTTCGTGGTGGCATTTGGCGACAAAATTACTTGATTCAGAGGACCCCGGGTCATAACCGTTTATCCTGCGCTGCCATTTGGCGGCAGACCGCCGGTTAGAGGACATATACTACATCCTTACTGGCAGGAGATTATTTTAGAATGGATCCTAGTGATATTTTTGACTAGGCAATTGGCTCTTTTGTGAGCTGAAGTAGTTTTTAATTTGTCCGCCTCAGCAAAGTGTTGCAGAGTGTGGATGAATTTTGCTTTAAGAACTTGATAGTTTATTTTTAATTTCAAATATATGGATTTAGGATTTTGTGTAGTTTGGATTTTTGGATGGACTTTTGGGAGGCATTTAGGAATATTTGTGAACCCCTCTGGTTGAGATTTATATTCAACACGACCATCATCAAGGTGTTCATGGGGTCATTTGCATTTTCAATATTTGCAGTTTATGGGTGAACCTTGTCAACTTTATCGAGCTGTCGACAGAGGATCGAGTTTCTTATAGACTTCGTGCCTTTGTTTGTGAATTCTTTTGAATGTAAGCCTTGAAGGCCTAATATGAATGTATTAAAATAAATACATCATTCGCCACAACCGTGTATTTATTTGAAGGCTCGAACCTTGTCAACTCCTATTAATCAGTATAGAAGGATCGGGTTCGAACTAGAATTCATTTGTTGACCTGCGCATCATCCCTAGATGTCACGTATGTACCAATAACATGCTCGTCGGGGCTCATGCGGGTATTTGGGGGCATTTTATAATTATACCATGTCTGCTCCTTTTACCTGCCTAGGAGGATTAGGTTTAAATTTGATAACCCTCGTAGCATCCCTAGAAGTCACATGTGTACCAATAACACGCTTGTCGGGGCCCATGCGGATGTTTGGGGGCATTAATAATTATACCCTTTCTACTCCTTTTACCTGCCTAGGAGGATCGGGTTCAAATTTGATAACCCGTGTAGTATCTCTAAACGTCACATGTCTATCAGTAACATGCTCGCCAGTGCCCATGTGGGTATTTGTAAATGTATTTACCCCTTTTAGTGTACCTATATGTATACAAACTACGTGCACATGTGGGGGTACTTTAAAAATATTTAGAAACACCTTCTGTACGCTTGCATGGATATTGCGAATCCGGTGGCGTGGCGTAGCAGCTTCTGAATAGAGTTGTTTGCTGCTTCGTACAGGTAGCCTGTCGTGCACTACTTGTTGTTTTCTGTAGGTGGATCATAGTGCACTAACTAATCTCCTGCCTTATGTTTGTTGATATTTGCAATTCATTGTAGTTCTTTGGCATATCTTTCTGGCTTTCATGGATCTTATTTGCATATGAATTGGGGGATATTGTTATATATGTGTATTTAATAGCTGCTTGATTGGTTTAGATTGTGAGGGCACCTTTCATATCCACTGGATGTCCCTTTTCCCATGTATATGCAACATACATGTCTTCCACAAGTTAATCATTATTAACGAATGCTTGATATGTTATCCACCGCTTTCTTCCATTTATTTATAGGAATGCTGCATTCATTACACATTTTTTTTATAATTTATTCATGAATATCTCCTTCATTGCAATCGTCCTTACCTTGCATCTATGATTGAAATGAAAATTGTTCATAGTTGCTTTAGAGATTACATGTCATTACTCATGGTCAAGTTGTGAATTTGTCATGATCATGGATTGTGGATAAAAGAAGTTCCCAAATTATTCATTGCTATTGATTGAAGGGGAATTATTGCATGCATTCACGATTTATCCACCATTGTTGATTGCAAGCTAATATATTCACTTGCACATCATTCATGATTGTAAACCAACTATTTCTTTCACTACATATATTTTGTATGAATTCATAAGAATCGTTGTTTGTTGTAGGCTCTTAAACCTCATTTGTAGACCTTTGTACATTCATTGATATTTAGTTAGAATATCAAAATTATCATCTACCACATGTATGAATTTTGATGAATGCTACGATACAATCATTGTCATTTGCATGAAGATTATATTAAAAATCAAATGGTGTCATCATTATCATTAAGTGAATAACACTTGCAAAATCCTTTGGCTTACAAATTTATATGTATTCATTTGCATCTTGTTAATGATTATCATTTATTAATTATGAACTCAATCACTTATATTTATTTATTTAAGTTTGAATAGGTGTTCAATCAAGTTCAATAAAAATTCTTTATGATTGTCCAAATTTTGCTCATTTATTTGAACTTGAGATTAGTTCATGTCATTTAATTAAAGTTTGTATAAGTATTAAGTTCATATCAAGTTCAAATTTTAGTCAAAATTCTTTCTTTTCGTCCAAGTCCGATTCAGTCTAAAAGTTTGCAAGTCCTTGTCTTTTTCAGACAAAATTTTGGTAGCCTCCTGGCGTCTCCCCCGTTTAGTAGAAATTTTAGGAGAGTAGCCTTCCCACCACGTGCAATAAAGGTGTGTATGGTAGCACCCATCGGATGAGGACACCGTGATCGTGTACTATTCTTCCCACCATGCGTAATTAATGCGTGTATGGGGTCTTCGAGTGCACCTGCATAAAAAAAATATAAAGTTTGCTTTCCCCTCGCTCGAGGGTACTTATAAATGACCCCACTTCGTCGTAGACACCACACAGGGGTCCCATCCCACCATGCGCAATAAAGGCGTGCATAGGCAGTTTTTTGGTGCGCCGCGAGTGTCGAAATGGAATTTAGGTGATTGCCCGCCTCGTCGTAGGCGCCGCATCGGGGTCCCATCCCACCACGTGCAATAAAGGCGTGTATGGGCGGTTTTCCGGTGCACCACAAATAATGAAAATGAGATCTCAACTTTAAGGTGATTACCCGCCTCGTCGTTGGCGCCGCATCGGGGTCCCATCCCACCACGTGCAATAACTGCGTGTATGGGCGGTTTTCTGGTGCCCCACAAACTCTAAAATAGGCTCTCGAGGTTTTGAATTTAGGAATTTTATACCTTTGCAATATTAGTGGCGACGACGAGTGGAAAGAGAAATTAACTAACTATAAAACTAATATAGTGGAGGAAAACAGGCTGGGGAACTTTTGCATATGTGGGAAGCCGATTTTTAGGAGGCCTGCAAAGTCCACATTCAGACTAAATTATCTTTATCAAACATATGATCTTGTGAAGCATTCAACAAAAATGCGAAATAATTTTGTAGATGATTTTGCAGAACTTTATAGCTTAGTCTTAAAATGGAATTGATAGAATTCTGACTCAAATAAGTTGCTTTATAAAGCTGCCTTCCAAAACCCTTTCATCCAATTTGCCCTTCAGAACACCACCAATGACTTTAGCTGCTATGTAGATTTTAAGAGCCTTCTCTCACTTTTTTTTTATGACTATCTTTAAAAAAAAATTTATGATCATCATAAAGGGTTCTTTAGACCAGCAAATGCATGAGCATTGAGGACCTGCAATCACTCATCTTTCTATAAGCTTATTCATTTAACTATTTCCACTTCCTTTTTTGATTACCTCTACAAACATTAGTACAACCAAGTCTGTTCGAGTTGTTACCAAAATTTTACTTTCCAAACTTTCAAAAGACAGAGGAGCGAGAGCATTTTCTCATTTATTTTTATCTTGCTTCTCATCATCCTCCGAAATTTAATCCAGCACAAGTAAGAATTTTTGGACATGATCTTAGCCTGAAGACTATCTTGAACTGTCTCAAGTGTCCCTAAACAAGTCCTCTCCTTCTTAAGAAATTCCAACATATTTGTAATGACTTTTTTTCTTTTTCTTTTTTACATCAAAATTGTTGGAAACACAACCCCACATTTTAAGATCAAATTCCTTTGTCATTTCATCTTCATAAACATGTTGTAGGAGAGTTGTCTTTCCCATACTGTCATAGCCCACTATAGATAGAAGAGAAATGTTTTTGTACAAATCAACTCCATTAACATGAGTTAGATGTTCCCCATTTGATTGCTTCTTCCACCAGTGCATAATAAAACCCAATACAATCCATATTCAAGCTGAATTCTCTTTATCGAATTTAAGATTCCTATGTTGGTTATATAGGACAACAAATGCTCCCCTACAAACATGGTACGCGTCCGGAGCGAATCACGTTTGTTGTATGTTAGTTGATGGTCTTTAGTAGCTCCCATTCTCTTTTTTTTAGTATATATATTTTTTGTTATCATTAATATTTTTTGACGCATTCTTCTTATTTTCCCTTTGCATGGAATGTTCCACTAACAGTGACCTGACGATCTGTCTCCAGGCGAGCCTAGTGAGGATGTCATCTGGGAGGTCATTGAGAAAATAGGACCCTCAGGGCACTGTTGATGTTCGAGATAGACTAGAGCAGCACCATGACATGCTGCGAGGGCGAGACATTTTTCATGACTTCTTTGCTCGCTTCCCCCTACTCCCAGAGCTTCCTTACGGTTCTGTTGCCTTTGAGAATCCAAAGAGGTGGGTCACCAGTCTCAGGCTGTAATATGGGCAGTACCACCCGTTAGAGAGTTCTTTGGCACAAGTTGGCTAGGGCACCTGTGATGTTCTAGTACCAGCAACGGAGACACTCGAGCCAATTGGACAATCGAGTCTACTTAGCCACTATCAGCTACAGTCGTCATCCCCTCTAGAGTGACCGGGAAACTCAGTAGTTGGACGGATTCAGAGCCCAGCCAACTATTATATTTTCTAGGCCTGCTATGTACTTCAGGCGCACAGGGAGACTCTACCAGTGGTGGGGATCTACAATACAGTGTATGTCTCACTGTTCGACTACGGGCGTCTTCCCACTTCTTGGGCCCGAGGTCTGGTTGAGTTTTGGGACGTCAGTCGTAGCACTTGCTGGGTTGGAGCAAAGGAGCTTACAATTACTCTCTCAGACTTACAGATGGTTTCCGAGCTTCCTGTTTTTGGACACAATTTTGAGGAGTGTATACCTCCAGATAAGCAGTTGTTTCAAAGAGTTCCTTTAGTAGGCGACCATAGGAGAGGCAGGTTGGCACTGCCAGTCATTTACCCTACACTTCTTCAGCACTACAGGCGAACATACCGGGAGTCACGTTTGTCGAGGCATGGCCGGGCTGCCATGCCTGTGGACCTTTGGATCCGTAGTTTCCTTCAGGAGAGGTTCTTATTTACAGCCGCTGTATCACTACATGATCTGTTTGACTTTGGTTTACAGCGTGGCACTTCGTTGACAGAGGAGACTGCTGAGCCATTTCCTTCTGCTAGTCTTATTTCTCCACTTTTACCAGGTGTCGACGGGGACTTACTACTAGCAGGGTTTTTAGCACTTTGGCTCAGCACTTTCATACTTCCGCTCAGGACGAAGTGTTTGAGATACAGTATCCTCTTAGCAGTCAGTCAGTTATCGGAGGGACAGAGGCTTGCTCTTTCTCCTACTGTCCTTGTTAAGGTGTACAGAGTTTTACGTACAACTTATGAGGCCAGCTCTTTGGATGTGCAGGATTCAGCTTTACTGTGGCAGTACTTGTATGCATGGGTTCACTTGCACGTCCAGGGAGCCTTTTCTTGTTTAGAGACTCTGGCCTACTTTCTGCAGAGAGGGTTCCCCACTGTTCTACAGCTCTTTCAGGCTTCTTCTACTTTTGAGTCAGAGAGGACTAGGCTAATCTTCTTTGCCCCGCATTCAGTCTCAGACTGATTTGCTTTAGTCCACCAGCCAGACACTGTTAGATTGCCACCCCATAAAAGTGGTATAGTTCTAGTTGACGGAGTTGATCATAGAGGTAGACGTACACTACTGCTTCGTAGTCAGAGTTTGGCGGTTGCTGAGTACTTTATCAGCATACGCCCAGGGTGGTTGTGTCACCGTCAGGGTGCCTTTATGACGTTGGAGGGCTACCAGCCCAACAAGGTGGCAAGACAGTCTATGTTTTTACAGGCTACAGCCTACAATGGGCGGGTACTCCTCTTATGGGTCACAGACACATGGGGACGGTTCTATTTGTGACTCGTTTTTACGTTGTCGCTGTGACTTGGGCGCATTTTCTGAGGCTGGGGACAGGTTCTAGTTTCCTTTTGGCTCTGCTGTCCGCTCAGACGGCTGTTAGTTACACCATACTGTCGTGGGTTCGGCTATCTTTTGGACCTATGCTGGAGTATGGCGCGAGGAGATACGAGCATCGGGTACGGGAGCTTGGGTCATCGAGGGGACGTAGGTCCTATCGTAATCTTCTAGAGGATGCTGGTGACAGAGGTAGTTCTCTACCCCATTCTCCTCTTTTTTTTTGTCAGCATTTAGTTTGATAAACATTTGGTCATTTGATATGTGTTTCCTTGGTATAGAGACACACACTGAGGCTCGTATCACTTTTACAGACGTTGTTCCTTCTCCTGCCAGAGTTCCAAATGTGGCACCTGTACCACCTCAGGCAAAGTCTTCCCGACGAAAGGCTAGTTCTCAGCTTATTACTTCTTCCAGGAGGTCTGTAGAAGCTCGCCCCTCTCCTAGGGACCTTGGGGAGGATGCACAGGAGGTTAGACTTCCGTCGACTTCTCTTTCCCAGTAGACCCCTATGGGTCATTATGGCCGGGCGAGTCTTCTACTATTGGTGTCGCCTCCCTTATAAAGTTCTTTGGAGAGCCTCCACACACACTGCCGCCATTAGGCTTGGTGCCTACAAAGTTCTCTTTCTTCCCTGAGGGCCACCCAAATGATCTTGCGGACCCTTCTCTTGTCCCTGCCAGTTACTCGACTGACTTTGTAGGGCCTTCTTCTGCACTAACTAGTTACCCAACCGACCTTGTGGGTCCCACCTCAACTCTAGCCAGTTACCTGGCCGACTTTGTGGGTCCCCCTCGGCTCCAGTCAGTTACTCGGTTGATTCTATGGGTCCCTCTACAGGTACACATTTATTATCGGTCAATTTATTTTATATGTATTATTATAATATTTTTTCCATATTAATTGATTCTAATCTTTTGTGCAGTTCTTGAGGGATATGATTACACTTCGAAGATTATTGGCCATGTTCCTCTACCTCCGACCGCCATGACCACTAAGATGTGTAGTAATTTAGTGCAACCTCTGAGGACGTTAGTTTTCAGCATTGACCCAAGGTCTCCAAAGACTTGGCATAACTTTTCTTCTACCGCCAACTAGCTCCTTGGCCTACTTGCCAAGTATGGGGTGAGCACCACTGAGTTACTTTTTTGGGAGGCGGTGTGTCACGAGGCAGAGTCCAGCATCTCGCAACTGAGCTCCCTCTCGATCACCCGGTCTACGATTACACTTCCAGAGATAGAGGAGATGGTTGTAGTTTTAGAGCAAGAGCTGATGGTACTTACGACTGACAGGACTGTAGTGTAGAGGCTTTGAGGAGACACCGTCAGAGTTCTTCTGACATGACTCAAAAAGTAGACTGGGTGACAACCCGTATGCATAACATTTGGAGGGATTTTATGCAGGCGATGTCTCGGAGGCTTTACATACAAGAGAGACATAGACGATGGGATCATCTCATTAAGAGGGAGGAACAGCGGCACAGATCTTTGCAGCAGGAGGTGCTAGATCCAAACGCTTTGCTAGCACGGGTCGTGGAGATGCTTCAGATTGCTCAGTCAGAGTTTCAGACCTTGACTGGGATCACTGACAGGCTGAAGAAGCTACAGGCTCGCCTTTTCTGACACGTCCTCGTTCGTTGTTATTTTGGTCTGTACATCTTATAGCGTCTTGAGTTTTCATATACTTGTACCTCATGATAATTTATACATATATGGAGGGTCTTTTTTTTTAGTATTTCTTCTTTTTTTTTTTGTACTCTAAGCTGTATCGAGCTGTGTGTTGGAAAATTATACTCTGAGTTTAGTTTTAGACTTGTGTTATTAGTACCACATGGAATTTTAAATATTTATTTGGAGATCTTGACATGCAGCATGATGTCGATCCAAATAAATATTTAAAATGCCCCATCTTTTAGGGTAGTTGTGAACAGTGTCGCTTCAGGCACTAGTTGAAATTAGTAGCCGTTAGCTTTAGCTCAAATTTCAAAATTTTGGATCATTCTATCCTATGCTTTGTGCGACATACTCGATAAAAGATTTGTAGGTTTTTTTTTGGATTCAGTTGATAGTGCCAAATGTGGGTAGTATCTTAATCCTTAACCACTCTAGGAGACTTTTAATCTGAGTCCCTTGAGTTCATCGGATTAGGAGAGCTAGGATTTAGTAGCTCTTTATCCTCTAGTTGCTGAAATGGGGTCCCTCTACTGCGGCCCTTCTTATGGCGTGTTTAGTAGATAAAACGATCATCGATTCAGTCATATTTATGCGTGTTGGATATGGCCTTTTACACCCATTCAGGCTTCAGAATCGAGCTATGAGATAAGTGCTCCCTGATACTGAATCTTCTAAAATTAGTAGATTTGAAGTTATCCTTTGCGATTGAAGACTTGGAATCTACACACATTTGGTAGGTGTTCGATACTCCTCTTTTCCACTTGAATTTTGATTCTCCGGTCAATTAGGAAAGTCTTGTAGATAATGACTCCTAGAACTCGTTGAGACAAATCAGCTTTCATTCTTTCTGCAGTCCCTACTGATAGGTTGATAAAGTGGGAGTTTCGCTACTACGGCTTTTTTTATGGAGTGTTGAGTAGACGGGGTTGCCAGCGATCCGACCATATTTGGGCGTGTTGGATTCGACCTTTTACACCCATTCGAACCTTAAGCTTCAGGCTGTTGAAAGACTTCAAGCTTTTCTGGCTCAATTTGTTGAAGTGCATAATCACAAAAAATCTCTTTTTTTACTTTTGAAATCTTAGTACACCGGAAGGAGAGATGTCCCGAACATCAGGAAAAATCACCCACATATACACTGATAATAGAAGTTATCACATCCTGATTTAAAGGGATGTTCGTGGTCGATGATTTTAAATATTTATTCAGGGATCCCGACACGCAGCGCTATGTCGACCCGTGTAAATATATAAAAGTATTACCTCTTTTTTTTCCAAAATTGACATTCACGAGTTTTAAATATTTATTCGAGGATCTCGACATGCACCACGATGTCAACCCAAATAAATATTTAAAATGCCCCCAATTTTATTTTATTTTTTTTTTGCAAAATTGACATTCAGGAGTTTTAAATATTTTTTCGGGGATCTCGACATACAGCACGATGTCGATCCGAATAAATATTTAAAATACCCCAAGTTTTTTTTACAAAATTTACATATGGGATTTTTAAATATTTATTCGGGGATCTCGGCACGCAGGTCGATGTCGACTCGAATAAATATTTAAAATGACCCAATTTTTTTTTTACAAAATTGACATTCGGGAGTTTTAAATATTTATTCGGGGATCTCGGCACGCAGCGCGATGTTGACCCGAATAAATATTTAAAATGCCCCTAGTTTTTTTTAACGAAATGCATTCTTATAATATAAGGAATTTTGAAATATATATCGTACCTATACTAATAAGCATTTGTCAGATACACAACAGAATTTAAAATACATGTTGATTCCTATGCATGATACTTCTTCATGTGTCGACTGTTAATTGGTGGCATAGGCCTTCGACCCTCCAAGTCAATTAATTGATAAGCTCCTCTCAGGTATACCTTTCGAATGAAGAACGAGCCTTCCCAATTTGACACGAATTTTCCACCAATTTTTCAGTGTGGGATTATTGGCCTTCTCAGCACCAAGATCAATTCCCCTTCTTGAAATGTTCGATGACGTATAATTCGGTCAAATGATTTTGTCATCCTTGCCGGATAGATCTCTACATTCTGTTGAGCTTGTAGTCTGACTTCATCAAGCGCATTTAGTTCTTTCGTTCTCAATCGAGCATTTTGGTCATGAGTTAGATCATACTGGATAGCTACACGAAGTGATGGCAGCTCGATTTCCAGTGGCATTACGGCTTCAACAGTGCCTCCACCATTTTAGTATGCTAATCTCTTTTATTCTTGGTGAGGATCTTCTTTAACAGGTTTACCAGCATCTTGTTGAAGGCCTCTACCAAGCCATTGGCCCTTGGATTGTATATTGATGAGTATCGCCAATCGATCTGTTGAGGCTCGAAAAACTTATATATTTTAGTGCTCTTGAATGTTGTGCCATTATCTGTGATCACACGGCACAGTACACCAAATCTGTAGACAATATTATGGGTGAAAAAATTAATAACGTGCTCGGACGTGACTTCTTTGAAGGGAGTCTCTTCTGCCCACTTAGAAAAATAGTCTGTTACTGCCAATATAAAGCGGTGTTCAACTAATGATGGTGGATTTATCAGACAATTTATATATGTGCCATAACATTCGAATGGCTAGGAAGCTACTGTCGGGTGTAGTGGATTTGACGGTTGATGAATAACATCACCGTGAATCTAACACTCATGGCACCTCTTAGCATGGTCAATACAATTTGTCACCATTGTTGGCCAATAATAACCCATTATCTTGATTTTAACGGTCATTTTAGGACCTGATTGATGTGCACCACAAAGTCCTTCATGGACTTTTGTCACTATTTTATCAGCTTCCTTGGTCCCTAGGCACCTTAGCCACATCTGGTCAAAAGCCCGTCGGTGCAACGTATCGTTGACAAATGCATATCGTAGTGCCCTTTTTTGAATTTGTGCGGCCATAGATTTTTCTGCCAGGAGTTTGTTTTCTTTGAAGTAGTCAATGAATGGCTGCCTCTAATCATTTTCAACTTCAATATTTAAACAATACCACCAGGATTCCGAAGTTTGACTAGCTTTTCGTCTCTTGGCCACGTGATATTCTTTCGGATAATTTTCCATAATAATCTAATGGAGGGGTTGAGGCTCAACTAGAATTATATCCTGCTTGCCTGAATTAGGTATCTCTTATGCCATCGAGAATTATAACAGAGCAGGCTCCAAGATTCAACGATTATAAACCCCGATGAATATAGTCTTCTCTTCAATGGTATTTGTCATCTCCTTGGCTAATTTGGCCAAACAATCTACTTTGTCATTCTTCCCTCGAGGAACTCAAGCTAATTCAACATTTGGCAACTATTTCAGGAGATCAAGGGTTTGCGGTGGTAATGAGCCAACTCAAGCTTGTAGATCTTATAAACCCCTGGGACTTGATTTATTACAAGTTGAGAGTCACCTAAAATTCAGAGATTTTGGATTCTGACTTTGATTACGATCTCCAATTTCACAATTAAAGCTTCATACTCTGCTTCATTATTTGTCCTGGGTTCAATTAGACTGAATGAAAATCTCATTATACCTCCTTCAAGGCTATGAAAATAAGGCCGACGCCGGCCTGTGCCCTAGCAAGATTTGGAGGTCGGGCAAGTTTAATTGACGATGCTCCGTCAAAATATATCTCCCAAAAAGGTACTTTATCATTTTCTTCAATTTGCATGATTTGTTTCTAAGCAGGGAGTCTGTCAGGATAGGATGTGTGGCAAGAAAGTCTGTCAAAGCTTGTCACTTCACTGCCTTTTGTGGCATATATGTGATATCAAAGTACAATATAATACTGCCCACCTGGCTAGGTGACATGTCAACGCTGGTCTTGTCATCAAGAACTTCAGCAGATTGATCTTTGATATTAGTGTGATTTTATGAGACAACATATAGTGGCGGAGCTTCTGAACTACAAGAATTAATGTCAAACAATGCTTCTCAATTGGAGAATAGCAAATTTCTACTCCAATCAATCTTCAAATGATGTAATAGAGTGCATTCTCCTTGCATTCTTTATTATGTTGGGCCAACAATACTACTTGCTATATACAATATAAGAGGCTTCCCTAAGATTGACGCCGCGAGAATGGGTGGATTCAACAAGTATCTTTTGATGCTGTCAAATACTTCCTGACACTCTACACCCCATTTGAAGCGGACATCTTTTTTCATAAGCTTGGAAAATGGATACCACCTACCCGACACATTTGATCTAAACTGTCGAATGAAAGTCAGTTGCCCTTGAAAGGAGTAGAGTTGTCACAGGTTTTTTGGTGGTGGCATCTCCATAATCGCCTTGATCTTGTTGGGGTCAATTTCAATTCCTCGATGACGAACTACATACCCCAAAAATTTGCTAGAAGAAACACCAAAGGTGCATTTGAGAGGATTCATCTTCAGATCAAATTTTTTGATTCTCTCAAATACGATCCTTAGGTCAATTAAGTGGTCCTTGTGATTAATACTTTTAACAACCAGGTCATCAACATAACACTCGATCTTCTGGTGTATTAACGCATCGAAGATACGTGTCATTGCCCGCTGGTAGGTGGCACCAGCATTTTTCTGGCCAAAGGGCAAGACCGTATAACAGAATATACTGATGGGTGTTCTAAATGTTGTATGCTTCTCATATTCAGGTGCCATCTTGATCGGTTGTTACTTGAAGATACATCCATAAATGAGAATAAATCATAATTTGTTGTACTGTCCACCAGAAGTTCGGACACCGGGAGCGGGAAGTCATCTTTTGGGCATGCCTTATTAAGGTCCTGAAAATCGATACAGATGCGAATCTAACCATTTTTCTTCTTTATAGGGACGATATTGACAATCCAGTCAACATATTTTTCTTTTCGGATGATGCCCACCTCTATGAGCTTCTTGGTTTCGACAATCACCTGTTCTTCTATTTCTAATCTCATTATTCTTGGAGCTTGCTTGACAGGCACCGCCTCATACTTGATGGCCAATCTGTGAACAACCACATCAAGGGATAAGCTTGGCATTTCAGCATATGTCCAGGCAAAGTAATCCCTAAATTCATAGTGAAGCTCTTTCATTTCTTCTACTTGATCATCTGGTAGAAGGTAGCTAATAAAGGTTGGGCGAGGGTCCTCCTCAGTTCTCAAATTAATCTCCTTTAGCTCATTCATAGTGGCTGCATGTCCACCATTTTTAAGCTCTTCAGGTGCAGGCTCAGCTTCTACTGGTTGATCATCATAATCGTCAGCTGCATAAATCTCTTCGGGATCATCATCACTATATTCAATTTCCCTACATGTAATGTCATGACACGTCTCCCCTTGAGAATGCCTTCTCATGATAAATCCGAGACCTCTTCTGGCGAGAATATCCTTTCTTCGCAATGTATGGAGATTTCTTAGATACCAAAGCTTCAAGCAAAGGCGAAGTTGTTGCACATGGGTGCGAATTCTAACTTATGTTTACAATATTCTCCATATGTTTCCAGTAATAAATCTGGGCATTCTTGTAGGCACTAAGTTCCTATATTTGATGAACCTTTAGAGCCAATCTCGAATCTCTTCATCTCTACGCTCTCCATATTTGTAAAATAGGGTTCCCGATCCACCCCTATTTCTTCGAGGAGTCACATAAAATATTATAAGTTCCTCGACATTATGTACCTCTTGAGCGATGATTTGATTGAAATGTTACGGGGGAATACGCGTGACAACACATTCATTATCTGAAATTGAGAAATTATCTATCCTCTTTGAAATTAAATGTTACACATTATTCATGTAGATAGACTCGTAGTCATAGTCATCATCTGAATATCTTGCCTTCTTTTTCCCCCTTGATGTTGATTGTTGTATCTCCTTAGATTTAATAGGAATGACATCATCTTCGTCTATGTCACTCCCTAGATGAGACACATATTTTCTCGATTTAGGAGTGATTGATGCTTTGAGAAGAGTCGATGTAGCCTTTTTTCTTCTCACATGCTTCTTCTCATCTTCTTGTTTGGGCGGCCTTACAGCCTTTGGGTTTACTGCCTTAGTCTCGAGAGAACTTGATGGATTTGATTCTTTGAGGATGAAATATCTAGCATCTTCATAAATTTTTACCTCATGAACTAAAAAGGGCTGAATATCACCAAAGATTCTGAACTCCTCTCCATCCCTGATATACTTCATACATTGATGTAGTGTTGATGGGACAATACCATAATCGTGCAACCACGAGCGACCCAGAAGCGCCTTAATGAGGTGTATGCTTCAATCACATGGAATTTTGCCTCGGTATGGAGTTCCCCAAATACTAGTGGGAGCATGAATGATCCAAGGGTCTTTTGTCCCTTTTCATTGAAGCCGTGCATCATCAATTTTTCTTGCCCAAGGTGCTGCACATCGAGACAAAGTGATCTCAGAGCTTTCAAGCTCATAAGGTTGATATAGGACCCAGGATCTATTAAAATTCGACTGATTATCATCTTTTAACGCTCTGAAGTAATATATAAAGGCCGATTATGGTCTGTCATTCTGAGCATCATGTCATCCTCGGCAAAAGTAATGATTGGCTCATTCTGAGTTTGCAAAACTTCAGTCAAGTTATGCTTAACAAAATACGCCTCATATCTTTCGGGGACCTTGAGAGCCTGAATCAGGGTTTCCCAAAGATCTTTGGACATCACCAGTGCATCGTATATGCTAAGCTGTGCTGGGATTTTTCTCATATGGAATAGAATATTATAATATATCCTTTTAGCTGAAATCTCCTTTTTCTTGGAGTCCTTGGGAATGATATCTTCATTGACGATAATCTCCTTCCCTTTATCTTTATCAGGGATCCCTTTCTTTGGCAGAGATGCAAGTGTTTTACCACTTCTTAACTGCACTTGGGTGATTTCCTCATGCTCAGACTCATTTAACGGTGTATTATCCTTAGAATTGATTATTGCCTCATCTGGAGATTAGGCTGTTGGTTCAGAATTACTGCCCAAATTCACCTGTTCCATCTGCGAAGTGATATCAGGCTCTGATTCATCATCTTCTGTAAAATACAGATCCTCTTCTATATTATAATCCATTGGTGATACCCTCATACAGGACTCAGAGGGTGCTTCATTTTCTTTTTTGGCCGGAGTTACTGGTGCTATCGAGACAACTCGACTAGTTTCCACGGGAAGTGGATCTTCATCATCTTCTTTTTCTTATTCAATTTTAAGCCCTCTTATAAAATCAGTATAGCTTAATGGGGCGTCTCACAGTCTGGTAGTATTCATCCAAACTATCGATAACCCTTTGAGTTGCTGTCTTTTTCTCCTTAGGCTTCTTCAACTTGGTCTTCTTCTTCGAGGATTTCACCTTTCCAGACTTTGAAGTGCCAGCTTGGTTAAGGAGTTGCTTAGAAGTGGATGCTAGCATCACAGGTAGTGTCTTGAGATCTATCAATGGCTTAGTGGGAGACTTCCACTTCACACCTAGAACACCCTCAAGCTTCTTCAGCATCTTCACTGTTTTCTTAGAGACTACAGTCTCCCACTATTCTTCTTGAATCAGCTTCCTTTCTTTTCTTTTTTCTTAAATCGGGGATATAGAGGAAATCGTAACTACCCGGGTTGATTCTTTTCTAGGATTAACCAGCACATTATCTGATAATGTGAGCTCTCTCTTTTGATATTTCCTTTCAACCCAATCCCTGAAGATGTAGCAATCTTTAATGGGATGGCCGAGCACTTGATGATACAGGTAGTAGTTTGGGTCACCAGTTTCTTTCAACTCTTCTGGCCTCTTGCACTCCGACAGTTCTAGGCCTGATTTTAATGCTTATCGAAATAACTTTGCGACACTCTCTCTTTTGAATGGATATTCTTTATTCACTTTGTCTTTGAGAGATGGGAAAGTTCTATCACTGGTTCCCATTGCTTGTCTTGGATGTTCCCCTCTGCTTTGAAAAGTTCGTGGCCTATCATTTCCCTCGAGTATCAACTTTGGTTGGGGCTAGGGTTGCAGACTTGTTTTGACTTTTCTTCATACTGTATTAGTTGCTTGCCTTTATCTACATTATAAACCACTTGTTTCCCTCTATTCGGCTTGAGAGAGGATGCATAGTAAGTTTCACTCCTTCTTGTCTCCGAGGTTTTGGGCTTCTTGGGCTTGTTAGAGTGGCCCTCTGATCTTGATAAGTTTAGCTTTTTAAATTTAGCCACTCTATCCAGCAGGTCTTGAAATGTGATAATTGTGGCCATACATAAGAAGGGTTGCATCTTATCATCGATGTTTCTCATTAATAATTGCACGACATGTTCTTGTTCAAGTTGCTACTCACATTTCAAGCTTAGATTATGCTAGCGAGTTATGTATTTCGATACCGACTCCTCTCTCTTTCTCTTATCTAAAGCGAGATTGGTGATCATGATCTTCTCGGTCGCACTAGAGAATCTCTTCACAAATATAACCTTTAATTCTGCAAAAGTCTTTACAGAGTCATTTGGAAACTCGGTATACCATTCGAATGTAGTTGCTGTCAAACTGTTAACGAATTGCTGGAATAGTAGAGCATCATTTCCCCCCATATTCCCGCAGGTGGCCTTGAACAATGCCAAGTGTTGTCGGGGGTTATTAGTACTATTGAAGGTATGGAATTTTGTGACCGAATACCCTTTTGGGTACGGTACTTGGTCGTATTCTGCAGGATATGGGCGACCTTTGCCAACCAACATTTATGCTTGATCAATGACTATGATGGCCTCGATCTTCTCTGTGATTTTCCCTTCAAGCTGTGCAGCCTTTACAGGCTCGGAGGTGCTAGCAATATTTTGAAGAGTAGGCTGGCGAGTTATATTTTGAGCCTCATGAACGTGCTTAGGAGTGCCCTGTACTCCTGAGACTTGAGGCATTCGATGATTTGGAGGATCAGCTAGAGAATTGGGTATGATGCCACCGGTAGAAGTTCTTTGCATCATCTGCATCATTATTGCCATTTGGGTCATCTTCTCATTCATCATTTCATTTAGTTGAGAGATCTCCTTATCTTTGGCCCTCATTTGTCTTCTCATATCAGCGATCGTGGTGTCTTGGTCATCAAAGGGATTCTGCTCAATGTCTTCTATTTCTTGTTCTCTAGGGGAGCGATCACCTCCACCAGCAACAGAACCAATCTCTTATTGACGTACTTGCTTGGGTTGTGGCTACCAATCTCCATCATCTTCGCTATCGTCATGGTAGACTTCCTCGATAGCACATGTATGTCTTACCATATAGACGACTTCAAGGTTCATGATATCCTCTATTTCATCCTCTAGGATTTCTTCCATAAATTCATCAATATTTTCTTCAAGATTTTTCTTGAGATTTTCTTCTATATTTTCTTCTATATTCTCTTTAAGACTTTTTTCCCCTTCTTTTATATCTACTTCTCCTTCCTTTTCTCTTTCTAGTACTCGGATCTTTGAGTAACAGCGCCACTGGATCTCTGGTTCTTGATTAGGAAAGGAGATTTCTTCGACCAGTGATCTATGATCGAAGTTAGTCTCTTCTTTCGGAGGAGATGGAGAGTGATGGGATCCCCTGGAGGATTCTCCAAGGTGTCGACCATCGGGAGGGACGTTATCGTGGGTCTTCTTTGGCCCATCTTTGACGTTGTTTGTAGGTGGGGTAGATCTCCGGGAAGCTATACCGGATGTCACGCCCAGATTTATTTCTCTTCTTCTTTCTTCTACTATGCGAGGCTTTGGCCTCAAAATTTCCTTTCCCTTCCATCGAGACCTTTCGGTGGCGGATCCCTGAACTTGAGGTTCAAGTGTTACACCCCAATGTTCACTGCTTGGAGTTGGTCGTCGGTATCTTTCTCGTTCAGCTATCACAGCAGATGATAGACTCTCCCTCGGAGGGATTCTCTTAGCCTCGATAGCTAGAGGCCTCTAAAATTTCTTCTTCATCAATCCCCTCTCTTTGACTTTTTTGAGCACTCGATGTACTCGGGCTGACAATCGTTCAGGTTCTCTAGTCTTTTGAGGGGTTGGTGCTTCTGGTCGATGCTCCAAGAATGACTTTTTGAGTTCACTAGAAGGGCTATTTCTTTTCACCCACTTAAGGTTGGTAAACCTATTCTGGGTGGGGACATTGGCCTCTAGCTCTTAGGCTGGCAGGTTTTATGGGTGCACAGGCACTAGTTGCTACTGAGCTCGGAGCTCGGCATTTAGTTTTCTCCTCTGCCTCCTTGTTAGCTTCCCTCCTGATGAGGAAGCTTCAGCATTATTCTTCCCGGGTGTAGGTAACCCGTTTAACGGAGCAGTGGTGTTTGCAGTCACCATAGAAATCCTTCATGCACCACTCTCTTGGTGGTCGAGGCTTCTTACTGTGACAGTCATTCAAACACATAAATCCTTCTACGAGGATTTGAAGCAGAAAGTCATTGTGCTAGCAGATTCACATGATCGGTAGGAGCTTCAGCAGTATTAAGTCTTCTAGAAAACCTCTCAACATTCAGACTATTCGCAGGAATGGCAGACTCTTTGCAGCGATTACCAGGAAGTCAATGCTACCAAATTGGATGGCAGCTCTGGCATTTCCAGTATTTATCAGAGCATTTGCCAACTGAATGTTGGCTCTACCGCCTAGTTGAACAGTGAAAGGAGTGTTATGTAGATCCATATACAAAAATGAATGGTAAGGGTTAGTAATCATCATCTGATACATCACCCCACACTTTCAAAATGTAAAGACTTACACAAAATAAAAGATAGAAGCAGATAACTATTAGCAAGCAATAAAAAGTAACATAAATTTAAAGCCCTATAGAAAAGGCTATCTCAACGAATGTATAAACAATCACATGGAAAATGATTTTAAAATTTTGATCCGCTAAATGATCATTTTAAAAGATTCAAAATTTTAAACATAGATTGATATGATTGCTACTATAGCACTCATATGACTAGCCAAAGATAGAAAGAGAAACCATTGCCTAGTGGAGTCGCCAGAAATCTGTTGGGCTCCGAAAATTCAGCCCCGGCCTACCCGCCGTGCTGATGATGTTTACTTTTTCTTTTCTTTTGGAGAGTGAGTTTTAACGAACTAAGTTCTGGGATAAATTTTGGAAGGCAGATGAATTTGTAGATAAGACACTACCCAGAGATTTTGCCCACATTTTCCGAGGACTTTATGATCTAAGTTCTGGTTTCCTATAGGTGCAAACCCCTATAGTTAATTACCCCTCCCAATCATGAGAGAGAACTTTCGATTAAGGCTAGTCATCAATCAGATACATAGAGATATGTGTTATCTGGAATATAGTAGCAGCATAAATTTGAAAATTTGGAAAACAGTTTAAAGGGTTGGAAGATTTTGATAATTAAAATAGAAATTTCCACCATCTTACACTTAAAGCGAATGGTGGGGGAGTGGATGATGGACCTGATCAAGTTCCCATGGTTTCGTCGTCCCAGGCCATCATGGTTCCCAGTTTACTTAGTCAGAGGAGGTAGTCGACCCAACCTAATAAAAGGATCTTTGTCAGCAGCCATGGGTTGCTTCGTCCAAGGGGACCTTGTAAACCTGGGGTGAATATTTATCTAAGGGGACAAATTTGAATCCACCTTAGCTAACAAACAGCTTTGTGCCCTATCGATTATATCCTATTGATTCATATCTCAAGGATTTGATGTCACTAAGGAGCGTATTGGCTCTAGCCATAATCAGTATTTCGTGGTGGCATTTGGCAGCAAAATCACTCGGTTCAGAGGGCCCCGGGTCATAACCGTTTATCCTGTGGTACCATTTGACAGCAGACCACCGGTTAGATGACATATACCACATCCTAACTAGCATGAGATTATTTGAGAATGGATCCTAGTGATATTTTCGACTAGGCATTTGGCTCTTTTGTGAGCTGAAGTAGTTTTTAATTTGTCCACCTCAGCAAAGTATTGTGAAGGGTGGATGAATTTTGCTTTAAGCACTTGATAGTTTATTTTCAATTTCAAATATATGGATTTGGGATTTTGTGGAGTTTGGATTTTTGGATGAACTTTTGGGAGGCATTTAGGAATATTTGTGAACCCCTCCGGTTGAGATTTACATTCAACACGACCATCATCAAGGTGTTCATGGGGTCATTTCCATTTTAAAATATTTGCAGTTTATGGGTGAACCTTGTCAACCCTATCGAGCTATCGACAGAGGATCGAGTTTCTTATAGGCTTCGTGCCTTTGTGAATTATTTTGATTGTAAGCCTTGAAGGCATAATATGAATGTATTAAAACAAATACATCAGTCGCCACAACCGTGTATTTATTTGAAGGTTCGGACCTTGTCGACTCCTATTAATCCATATAGAAGGATCAGATTTGAACTAGAATTCACTTGTTGACCTGCGCAGCATCCCTAGATATCACGTGTGTACAAATAACACGCTCGTCGGGGCCCATACGGGTGTTTGGGGGTATTTTATAATTACACCCTTTCTACTCCTTTTACCTACCTAGGAGGATCAGGTTCAAATTTGATAACCCTCGTAGCATCCCTAGAAGTCACATGTGTACCAATAACACGCTCGTCGGGGGCCATGCGGGTGTTTAGGGACATTTATAATTATACCCTTTCTACTCCTTTTACCTGCCTAGGAGGATCGGGTTCAAATTTGATAACCCATGTAACATCCCTAGACGTCACGTGTCTACTAATAACACGCTTGCCAGTGCCTATACGGGTGTTTGTAAACGTATTTACCCCTTATAGTGTACCTATGTGTATTCAAACTATGGTGCACGTGTGGGGGTACTTTAAAAATATTTAGAAACGCCTTCTGTCCGCTTGCATGGATATTGCGGATCCGATGGCGTGGCGTAGCAGCTTCTGAATAGAGTTGTTCGCTGCTTCGTATAGGTAACCTGTTGTGCACTACTCGTTGTTTTCTACAGGTGGATCATAGTGCACTATCTAATCTCCTGCCTTATGTTTGTTGATATTTGCAATTTATTGTAGTTCTTTGGCATATCTTTCTGGCTTTCAAGGATCTTATTTGCATATGAATTGCGGGATATTGCTATATATGTGTATTTAATAGCTTCTTGATTGGTTTAGATTGTGAGGGCACCTTTCATATCCATTGGATGTCCCTTTTCTCATGTATATGCAACATACATGTCTTCCACAAGTTAATCATTATTAACGAATGCTTGATATGTTATCCACCTCTTTCTTCCATTTATTAATAGGAATGCTACATTCATTACACATTTTTTTATAATTTATTCATGAATATCCCCTTCATTGCAATCATCCTTACCTTGCATCTATGACTGAAATGAATATTGTTCATAGATGCTTTAGAGATTCCATGTCATTACTCATGGTCAAGTTGTGAATTTGTCTTGATCATTGATTGTGGATAAAAGAAGTTCCTAATTGATTCATTGATATTGATTGAAGGGGAATTGTTGCATGCATTCACGATCTATCCACCATTGTTGATTGCAAGCTAATATATTCACTTGCACATCATTCATGATTGTAAGCCAACTATTTCTTTCACTACATATATTTTGCATGAATTCATAAGAATCTTTGTTTGTTGTAGGCCCTTAAACCTCCTTTGTAGACCTTTGTACATTCATTGATATTTAGTTAGAAGATCAAAATTATCATCTACCACTTGTATGAATTAGGATGAATGCTACGATACAATCATTGTCATTTGCATGAAGATTATATTAAAAATCAAATGGTGTCATCATTATCATTAAGTGAATGACACTTGCAAAATCCTTTGGCTTATAAATTTATATGTATTCATTTGCATCTTGTTAATGATTGTCATTTATTAATTATGAACTCAATCACTTATATTTATTTATTTAAGTTTGAATGGGTGTTCAATCAAGTTCAAAAAAAATCCTTTATGATTGTCCAAATTTTGCTCATTTATTTGAACTTGAGAATAGTTCATGTCATTTAATTAAAGTTTGTTTAAGTTTTAAGTTCATGTCAAGTTCAAATTTTAGTCAAAATTCTTTCTTTTCGTCCAAGTCTGATTCAGTTCAAAAGTTTGCAAGTCCTTGTCTTTTTCAGACAAAATTTTGGTAGCCTCCCGGCGTCTCCCCCGTTTAACAGAAATTTTGGGAGAGTAGCCTTCCCACCACGCGTAATAAAGTCGTGTATGGTAGCAGCCTTCAGATGAGGACACTGTGGCCGTGTATTTTTCTTCCCAACACGAGCAATAAAGGCGTGTATGTGGTCTTCGAGTGCACCTGCATAAAAAAAAAACACAGTTTGCTTTCCCCTCGCTTGAGGGTACTTATAAATGACCCCACTTCATCGTAGACACCGCACTGGGGTCCCATCCCACCATGCGCAATCAAGGCGTGTATAGGCGATTTTCCAGTGCGCCGCGAACGTCAAAATGGAGTTTAGGTGATTGCGCGCCTCGTCGTAGGTGCCGCACCGGGGTCCAATCCCGCCACATGCAATAAAGGGGTGTATGGGCGGTTTTTCGGTGCGCCACAAACAACGAAAATGGGCTCTAAACTTTAAGGTGATTACCCGCCTCGTCATTGGCACCGCACCGGGGTCCCATCCCACCACGCGCAATAAATGCGTGTATGGGCGATTTTCTGGTGCACCACAAACTCTGAAATAGGCTCTCGAGGTTATGAATTTAGGAATTTTATACCTTTGCAATATTGGTGGCGATGACGAGTGGCAAGAGAAATTAACTAACTATAAAACTAATAGTTAATGAAAATAATTTAGCTAATTATACTATAAATAGTTAATAAAATTAATTTAACAAACTATTATACTAATAGTTAAAAAATAATAATTTAGCTAACTATAGTATGAATAGTTATTGAAATTAATTTAACTAACCATAATACTAATAGTTAGTAAAAAGAATAATTAATTAACATAAGAAATGCTACCAAAAACTCTTAAGTGATCAACAACAGGCTTATGACCACTCCAAATTTTAGAAGGGGTTTGAGATGGAGTACTTTTTGATGTCACCCTGTTCAACAAATATGCAGCACAAGACAGCTTCAGCCCAAAGAAAATTGGGCACTTGCCTCTCCTTCAACATACTCCTAACCAATCCCATAATGGTTCTATTCAACCTTTTAGCAACCCCATTTTGTTGTGGTGTGTATCGTGTTGTTAACTGGTGGCGTATCCCATTCTCCTTCAAATAATTTTGCATCTCATGACTAACATACTCTCCACCTCTATCACTCCTCAACATCTTAATAAAATGGCCACTCTCCTTCTCCACAAGTGTTTTGAATATTTTTAAGTATTCAAATACTTGTGACTTCTCTTTCAAAAAATATACCCAAACTTTTCTGCTATAATCATCAATAAAGGTGAGAAAATAATAATTACCTCCAATAAAAGTGGTGTGCATCAGTCCACATAAATCTGAATGAATAACCTCTAATGGCTTCAAGGCTCTCCATGATTTTCCAACTGAAAATGGTGCTCTGCTCTGCTTTCCTGCAACACATGCTTCACATATCTTGTCTTGAACTTCAATATGTGGAAGCCCATCAACTATATTTTTCTGGCTCATATAAGAAAGTGTCTTGGTACTCAAGTGACCAAATCTACTATGTCATAATCTTAAATGATTCTCTATAGAAGTTTTCAAACAACCATTCAAACTACAAATCATCTTCATGGGATACATTTTATTTTGAGTCACATTCACCTTGGCAATCAAGAATCCATGCTTGTCTTTAATGGTACAAGTGTCAAAAGAAAATGTCAACATATATCCCTTTTGATTTAGTTGCCCAACACTAAGCGAATTGTGCTTAAGATTTGGAACATAGAAGACATCTGATATCTTATTTTCTCCCTTCCTTGTTTGCACCAAAATGTCACCTTTTCCTTCCACAAATAGTTTGTTGTCATCTCCCGTACGTACTTCACTTTGGATTGAGTTATCCAAAGTAACAAACAATCTTTTATTGCCAGTCATGTGATTACTACAACCACTATCAATAAACCATACATCTCCTGAATCACCATATTCCTTACTATGTGTAAGAAACATTGTGTCTTCACTTTTCTCCACTTCCTTTTCTTGCACCATATCTACATTTTCCTCTTCATTTTCTTGCCTCTTCCAACAAAAATGATGAATGTGACCGTACCTTTTGTAATAGTGGCATTTGATATTGGCAAGGTTGCTTCTTCCTCTACCTCTGACACTATGTCCATGACCACGTGCACCTTCTCCATCACCATGACTTCCACCTTAAACTTCACCTCCATCACTTTGTGTAGATTCTCCTCTACCAGCATGACCTCTTCCTCTAGTGCCAAAAGAACCTCTTCCTCTACCATATGAGCCTCTTCCTCTACCAAAACCTCTTACACGGCCACCTCTGAAATTCCCACGCAATGCTACTTGAGTTTGGAATGCTTCCTCAAGTGGTGTCGAATCATATTGCTTCATTCTTAATTCATGGGATTGAAGAGATCCAAGCAAACCTTTAATAGACATTTTCTCTATATTCTTTGCCTCCTCTATGGCTACCACCGTGGCTTCAAATTTTCTAGTCAAGCTTCATAAAATCTTCTCAATAACCCTTTTATCTTCTACAAATTCTTCATTCAATTTCAATTGGTTAACAATGACAATTACCCTATTGAAATATTCTTCCACACTTTCCGACTCCTTCATCTTCAAAATATCAAATTGGCTTCGTAGGGTTTGTAAACGTACCATTTTTACTTTATCATCTCCTTTGTAAGAAGCATAAAGTGTATCCCAAGCCTCCTTCGCGGTCTTCGCCGTAGAGATCCGCTCAAAAATAATTTCATCTACCGCTTGATAGATGAAGAAAAGAGCCTTTCGATCCTTCTTTCGATTTTCTTTCAACTCTTGAAGAAGTCTTTGATTCAAATCTCTCTCAACTTCGGGCTCCTGAAAACCGCTCTCTACAATCTCCCATAACTCTTGAGATTGATACAACACCCGCATTTGAATACTCCATTGATTGTAGTTCTTCCCCGTGAACTTGGGCAACTGCGGTTGCAAATTATTACTGCTTGACCTCACTGCCATTCTCCAACTGGGCTCTGATACCAATGAAAGAAAAAATAAAAACACAGAACATAGAAAAATTTGGAGGAAAAATAGAACTTTCCTTTCACTGGACCTTCACGGAACAACAAAAAAATAAAAACGGAGAGCAAAAGAAAAACTTTTGTCTTTCACAGGATAACTTACAAGCTAAAGAATAACAATACAGAGAGCAAGTATATAACACTACAGTTTTTTTTTTTTTGAAATTCTAATACACGGTAAACACACCCAAAAATAGTTTTTAAAATTGTCAACAATTAAATAAAATAAAAAACTAAAAAATGAAACGACGCTTGGTTTGATAAATATCCAACACTGCGAAGTCCACATTCAGACTAAATTATCTTTATCAAATGTATGATCTTGTGAAGCATACAACAAAAATGTGAAATAATTTTGTAGATGATTTTGCAGAACTTTATAGCTTAGTCTTAAAATGGAATTGATAGAATTCTGACTCAAATAAGTTGCTTTCTAAAGCTGCCTTCTAAAACCCTTTCATCCAATTTGCCGTTCAGAACACCACCAATAACTTTAGCTGCTAATGGAGATTTTAAGATCCTTCTCTCTCTTTTTTTTATGACTATCTCTAAAAAAAAAAATTATGATCATCATAAAGGGTTCTTTACACCAGCAAATGCATGAGAGTTGAGGACCTGCAATCACTCATTTTTCTCTAAACTTATTCATTTAACTATTTCCTCTTCCTTTTTTTATTACCTCTACAAATATTAGTACAACCGAGTCCGTTCGAGTTGTTACCAAAATTTTACTTTCCAAACTTTCAAAAGACAGAGGAGCGAGAGCATTTTCTCATTTATTTTTATCTTGCTTCTCATCATCCTCCGAAATTTCATCCAGCACAAGTAAGAATTTTTGGACATGATCTTAGCCTGAAGACTATCTTAAAGTGTCTCAAGTGTCCCTAAACAAGTCCTCTCCTTCTTAAGAAATTCCAACCTATCTGTAATGACTTTTTTTCTTTTTCTTTTTTTTTTTTTTACATCAAAGTTGTTGGAAACACAAACCCACATTTTAAGATCAAATTCCTTTGTCATTTAATCTTCATAAACATGTTGTTGGAGAGTTGTCTTTCCCATACTGTCATAGCCCACTATAGATAGAAGAGAAATGTTTTTGTACAAATCAACTCCATTAACATGAGCTAGATGTTCCCCATTTGATTGCTTCTTCTACCAGTGAATAATAAAACCCAATACAATCCATATTCAAGATGTATTCTCTTTATCGAATTTAAGATTCCTGGGTTGGTTGTAGAGGTCAACAAATGCTCCCCAACAAATATGGTATGCACCTGGAGCGAATCACGTTTGTTGTATGTTAGTTGACGGTCTTTAGTAGCTCCCCTTCTCTTTTTTTTTAGTATATATTTTTTTTGTTATCATTACTATTTTTGACACATTCTTCATATTTTCCCTTTGCATGGAATGTTCCACTAACAGAGACCCGACGATCTGCCTCCAAGCGAGCCTAGTGAGGATCTCATCTGGGAGGCCATTGAGAAACAGGACCCTCAGGGCACTATTGATGTTCGAGATAGACTGGAGCAGCACCAGGACATGCTGCGAGGGCAAGACATTTTCATGACTTCTTTGCTCGCTTCCCCCTACTCCCAGAGCTTCCTCAGGGTTATGTTGCCTTTGAGAACCCAGAGAGGTAAGTCACCAATCTCAGGCTGCAGTACGGGGAGTACCACCCGTTAGAGAGCTCTTTGGAACAGGTTGGCTAGGGTACCTGTGATGTTCTAGTACCAACAGTGGACACACTCGAGCCAGTTGGACAGTCGAGTCTATTTAGCCACCATCAGCTACAGTCGTCAGCCCCTCTAGAGTGGCCGAGAAACTCAGTATTTGGACGGATTAAGAGCCCAGTCAATAATTATATTTTTTGGGCCCACTATGTACTTCAGGCGTACAGGGAGACTCTACCAACGGTGTGGATCTATGATTCAGTGTATGTCTCACTGTTCGACTACGGGCGTCTTCCCACTTCTTGAGTCCGAGGTCTGGATGAGTTTTGGGACGCCGGTCATAGTACTTGCTGGGTTGGAGCAGAGGAGTTTACAGTTACTCTCTCAGACTTACGGATGGTTTCCGAGCTTCCTGTTTTCGGACACAATTTTGAGGAGTGTGTACCTCCAGATTAGCAGTTGTTTCATAGAGTTCCTTAAGTAGGCGGAGATAGAAGAGGCAGGTTGGCACTGCCGGTCATTTACCCTATACTTCTTCAGCACTACAGGCGTACGTACCGGGAGTTACGTTTGTCGAGGCATGGCCGGGCTGCCATACCTGTGGACCTTTGGATCCATAGTTTCCTTCAAGAGAGGTTCTTGTTTCCAGGCTCTACATCACTACACGATCTTTTTAACTTTAGTTTACAGCGTGGAACTTCGTTGACAGAGGAGACTGCTAAGCCCTTTCTTTCTGCTAGTCTTGTTTCTCCACCTTTACTAGGTGTCGACGGGGACTTACTACTAGCAGGGTTTTTTAGCACTTTAGCTCAGCACTTTTGTACTTCTTCTCAGGATGGAGTCTTTGAGATACAGTATCCGCTTAACAGCCAGTCCGTTGTCAGAGGGACAGAGGCTTGCTCTTTCTCCTACTATCCTTGCTAAGGTGTACAAAGTTTTATAGATTACTTCTGAGGCCAGCTCTTTGGATGTGTAGGATTCAGCTTTACCGTGGCAGTACTTGTATGTCTGGGTTCACTTACACGTCCAGGGAGCTTTTTCTTGTTTAGAGACTCTGGCCTACTTTCTGTAGAGAGGGTTCCCCACTGTTCTACAGCTTTTTCAAGCTTCTTCTACTTTTGAGTCAGAGGGATCAGGCTATTCTTCTTTGCCCCGCATTCAGTCTCCGACCGATTGTGTAGTTCTTGAGGGATATGATTACACTTCGAAGATTATTGGCCATGTTCCTCTACCTCCAACCGCCATGACCACTGAGATGTGTAGTAATTTAGTGCAGCCTCTGAGGACATTAGTTTTCAGCATTGACCCAAGGTCTCCAGAGACTTGGCATGACTTTACTTCTACCGCCAACCAGCTCCTTGGCCTACTTGCCAAGTATGGGGTGAGCACCACTGAGTTACTTTTTTGGGAGGCGGTGTGTCGCGAGGCAGTGTCCTGCATCTGGCAAATGAGCTCCCTCTCGATCACCTGGTCTACGGTTACACTTCCAGAAATAGAGGAGATGGTTATCAGTTTAGAGCAAGGCCTGATGGTGCTCACGACCGACAGGACCGTAGTGCAGAGGCTCTGAGGAGACACCGTCAGAGTTCTTCTGACATGACTCAAGAAGTAGACGGGGTGACAACCCGTATGCAGAACATTTGGAGGGATTTTATGCAGGCGATGTCTCAGAGGCTTCATATACAGGAGAGACATAGCCGATGGGATCATCTTATTAGGAGGTAGGAGCAGCGTCACAGATCTTTGCAGTAGGAGGTGCTAGATCCAAATGCTTTGCTAGCATGGGCCGTGGAGAAGCTTCAGATTGCTCAGTCAGAGTTCAGACCTTAGCTAAGATCACTAACAGGCTGGAGAAGCTACGGGCTCGCCTTTTTTGACACATCCTCGTTCGTTATTGTTTTTGTCTATACATCTCGTAGCGTCTTGAGTTTTCATGTACTTGTACCTCATGATGATTTATACATATATAGAGGAACTTTTTTTTAGTATTTCTTCTTTTTTTGTTGTACTCTGAGCTGTATCGAGCTGTGTTAGAAAATTTTATTTTGAGCTTGAGTTTTAGACTTATGTTGTTAGTACCACATGGAATTTTAAATATTTATTTGGATATCTCGACACGCAGCATGATGTCGATCCAAATCAATATTTAAAATTCCTCATCTTTTAGGGTAGTTGTGAACAGTGTCGCTTCAGCACTAGTTGAAATTAGTAGCCGTTAGCTTTAGCTCAAATTTTAAAAATTTGGATCATTCTGTCCTATGCTTTGTGTGACATACTCGACGAAAGATTTGTAGGTTTTTTTTTTGATTCAGTGGATAGTAGCAAATGTGGGTAGTATCTTAATCCTTAACCACTCGAGAAGACTTTTAATCTGAGTCCCTTGAGTTTATCAGATTAGGAGAGCTAGGATTTAGTAGCTCTTTATCCTCTAGTTGCTGAAATGGGGTCCCTCTACTGCGGCCCTTCTTATGGCGTATTTAGTTGATAAAACGATCATCGATTCAGTCATATTTAGGCATGTTGGATTTGGCCTTTTACACCCATTCAGGCTTTAGAATCGAGCTATGAGATAAGTGCTCCCTGATACTGAATCTTCTAAAAATAGTAGATTTGAAGTTATCCTTTGTGATTGAAGACTTGGAATCTACGCACATTTGGTAGGTGTTCGAGACTCCTCTTTTTTACTTGAATTTTGATTCTCCGGTCAATTAGGAAAGTCTTGTAGATAATGACTCCTAGAACTCGTTGAGACAAATCAGCTTTCATTCTTCCTGCAGTCCCTACTGATAGGTTGATAAAATGGGGGTTCCGCTGCTACGGCTTTTTTTATGGCGTGTTGAGTAGACAGAGTTGCCAGCGATCCAGCCATATTTGGGCATGTTGGATTCGACCTTTTACACCCATTCGAACCTTAAGCTTTAGGCTGTTAAAAGACTTCAAGCTTTTCTAGCTCAATTTGTTGAAGTGCATAATCACAAAAAGTCTCTTTTTTTACTTTTGAAATCTTAGTATACTGGAAGAAGACAGATCCCGAACATCAGGGAAAATCACCCACATATACACTGATAATAGAAGTTATCACATCCTGATTTAAAGGGATGTTCGTAGTCGATGATTTTAAATATTTATTTGGGGATCCCGGCACGTAGTGCGATATCGACCCGAGTAAATATATAAAAGTATTTCCTCTTTTTTTTCCAAAATTAACATTTGCGAGTTTTAAATATTTATTCGGGGATCTCGACACGCAGTGCGATGTCGACTCGAATAAATATTTAAAATGCCCCCAATTTTATTTTTTTTTTCTTTTTTTATGAAATTGACATTCAGAAGTTTTAAATATTTATTTGGGGATCTCGGCACGCAGCGCGATGTTGACCCGAATAAATATTTAAAATACCCCATTTTTTTTTATAAAATTTATATTCGGGAGTTTTAAATATTTATTCGAGGATCTCGTCATGCAGGTCGATGTCGACTCGAATAAATATTTAAAATGACCTTATTTTTTTTTGTAAAATTTACATTCGGGAGTTTTAAATATTTATTCGGGGATCTCGGCACATAGTGCGATGTCGACCCGCATAAATATTTAAAATGCACCTAGTTTTTTTTTTAAACGAAATGCATTCTTGTAATACAAGAGAATTTCGAAATATATATCGTACATATACTAATAGGCATTTGTCAGATACACAACAGAATTTTAAATACATGTTGATTCCTATGCATGATATTTCTTCAGGTATCGACCGTTAATTGGTGGCATAGGCCTTTGACCCTCCAAGTCAATTAATTTATAAGCTTCTCTCAGGTACACCTTTTCAATGAAGAACGGGCCTTCCGAATTGGACACGAATTTTCCACCAATTTTTTGGTGTGGGATGATTGACCTTCTCAGCACCAAGACCAATTCCCCTTCTTAAAATGTTCGATAACGTACAATTCGGTCAAATGATTTTGTCATCCTTGCCCGATAGATCTCTAAATTCTACTAAGCTTGTAGTATGACTTTATCAAGCACATCGAGTTCTTCTATTCTCAATCGAGCATTTTGCTCATGAGTTAGATCGTACTTGATAGCTACACGAAGTGATGGCAACTCGATTTCCAATGGCAATACGGCTTCAACCCCAAACACCAGCGAGTAACAAGTGACTTTAGTCGGCATCTTATAAGTAGTACGATACGCCTATAGTGCCTCCGCCATTTTAGTATGTTAATCTCTTTTATTCTTGGTGAGGATCTTCTTTAACAGGTTTACCAGCGTCTTGTTGAAGGCCTCTGCCAAGCCAGTGGCCCTTGAATTATATATTGATGAGTATCGCCAATCGATCTTGGACGCTCAAAAAACTTGTATATTATGGTGTTCTTGAATGTTGTGCCAATATCTGAGATCACACGATGCAGTACACCAAATCTATAGATAATGTTATGGGTGAAAAAATTAATAACGTGCTTGGACATAACTTCTTTGAAGGGAGTCGCTTATACCCACTTAGAAAAATAGTCTGTTGCTGCCAATATAAAGCAATGTCCAACTAATGTTGGTGGATCTATCGGACAATTTATATATGTGCCCTAACATTCGAATGGCCAGGAAGCTACTGTCGGGTGTAGTGGATTTGACGGTTGATGAATAACATCACCGTGAATCTAACACTCATGGCACCTCTTAGCATGGTCAATACAATTTGTCACCATTGTTGGCCAATAATAACCCATCATCTTGATTTTAACGGTCATTTTAGGACCTGACTGATATGCACCACAAAGTCTTTCATGGACTTTTGTCACTATTTTATCAGCTTCCTTGGTCCTTAGGCACCTTAGCCACATCTGGTCAAAAGCCCCTCGGTACAACGTGTCGTTGACAAATGCATATCGTAGTGCCCTTTTTTAAATTTGTGCGGCCATAAATTTTTCTATCGGGAGTTTGTTTTCTTTGAATTAGTCAGTGAATGGCTGCCTCTAATCATTTTCAACTTCAATATCTAAATAAAGCCACCATGATTCTAAAGCTTGACTAGCTTTACGTCTCTTGGCCACGTGATATTCTTCCAAATAATTTTCCATAATGATCTGATAGAGGGGTTAAGGCTCAACAGAAATTATATCATGCTTACCTGAATTCGGTATCTCTTCTGTCATCTCGAATTATAATATAGTAGGCTCCAAGATTCGACGATTATAAACCCCAATGAATATAGACTTCTCTTCATTGGTATTTGCCATATCCTTGGCTAATTTGGCCAAACAATCTACTTTGCCATTCTTCCCTCGAGGAACTCAAGCTAATTCAACATTTGGCAACTATTGCAGGAGCTCAAGGGTTTGCAGTGGTAATGAGCCAACGCAAGCTTGTAGATCTTATAAACCCCCAGGACTTGATTTATTACAAGTAGAGAGTCGCCTAAAATTCAGAGATTTTGGATTCTGACTTCGATTGCGATCTAATATCCCATAATTAAAGCTTCATACTCTGCTTCATTGTTGGTCCGGGGTTCAATTAGACTGAATGAAAATCTCATTATACATCCTTCAAGGGCAATGAAAATGAGGCCGACCCCGGCTTATACCCTAGCAAGATTTGGAGGTCGGGCAAGTTTAATTGATGATGCTCCGTCAAAATACATCTCCCAAAAAGGTACTTTCTCATTTTCTTCAATTTACATGATTTGTTCATTGGGAAAATTCTCATTAAGCGGGGAGTCTGTTGGGATAGGATGTGCGGCAAGAAAGTCTGCCAATGCTTGTCCCTTCACTACCTTTTGTGGCATATATATGATATCAAACTATAATATAATACTGCCCACCTATCTAGGCGACCTGTCAACACTAGTTTTATCAGCAAGAACTTCAGCAGATCGATCTTTAATATCAGTGTGATTTTATGAGACAACATATAGTGGCCGAGCTTCTGAACTGCAAAAATTAATGCCAAACAATGCTTCTCAATTGGAGAATAGCGAACTTCTACTCCAATCAATCTTCAAATGATGTAATAGAGTGCATTCTCCTTGGAATAATACTCCGAGGGATTCTTCTAAAGCTGTTGTATACAATATAAGAAGCTTCCCCAGAATTGGCGCCGCGAGAATGGGCGGATTCAACAAGTATCTTTTGATGCTGTCAAGCACTTCCTGACACTCTGCATCCCATTTGAAGCGGATATCTTTTTTCATAAGCTTGGAAATTGGCTGGCACCTACCCGACATATTTGATATAAATCATCGAATGAAAGCCAGTTGCCCTTGAAAGAGCAGAGTTGTTACAAGTTTTTTGGTGGTGGCATCTCCATAATCGCCTTGATCTTGTTGGGGTCAATTTCAATTTCTCAATGGCGAACTACATACCCCTGAAATTTGCTAGAAGAAACACAAAAGATGCTTTTGAGAGGGTTTATCTTCAGATCAAATTTTCTTATTCTCTCAAATATGATCCTTAGGTCATTTAAGTGGTCCTTGCGATTAATACTTTTAACAACCAGGTCATCAACATAACACTAGACCTTCTGGTGTATTAACTCATCGAAGATACATGTCATTGCCCGCTGGTAGGTGGCACCAGCATTTTTCAGGCCAAAGGACATGACCGTATAGCAGAATATACCGATGGGTGTTCTAAATGCTGTATGCTTCTCATCTTCAGGTGCAATCTTGATCGGTTGTAACCCGAAGATACATCCATAAATAAGAACATATCATAATTTGTTTACTGTCCAGCAGGAGTTCGGACACCGAGAGCGGGAAGTCATCTTTTGAGCATGCCTTGTTGAAGTCCCAAAAATTGATACAGATGCGAATCTGACCATTTTTCTTCTTTATAGGGACAATATTGGCAATCTAGTCAACATATTTTTCTTTTCGGATGAAGCCCGCCTCTATGAGTTTCTTGGTTTCGGCAATCACCTGTTCTTCTATTTTTAATCTCATTCTTCTTGGAGCTTGCTTGACAGGCACCGCCTCAAGCTTGATGGTCAACCTGTGAACTTCCACATCAAGGGATAAGCTTGGCATTTCAGCATATGTCCAGGCAAAGCAATCCCTGAATTTATAGTGAAGCTCTTTCATTTCTTCTACTTAATCTCCTGATAAAAGGGAGCTAATAAAGGTTGGGCGAGGGTCCTCCTCAGTTCCCAAATTAATCTCCTTTAGCTCATCCATAGTGGCTGCATGTCCACCATTTTCAAGCTCATCAGGTGCAGGCTCAGCTTCTATTGGTTGATCATCATAATCGCCAGCTGCATAAATCTCTTCGGGATCATCATCACTAGATTCAATTTCCCTGCATGTAATGGCACGACATGTCTCCCCTTGAGAATGCCTTCTCATGACAAATCTGAGACCTCTTCTGGCGAGAATATCCTTTCTTCGCAATGTATGGGGATTTCTTCAATACCAAAGCTTCAAGCAAAGGCGAAGTTATTGCACAGGGGTGCGAATTCTAACTTGTTTTTGCAATATTCTCCATATGTTTCCAGTAATAAATCTGGGCATTTTTGTAGGCACTAACTCCCTATGTTAGATGGATCTTTAGAGCCAATCTCGATTCTCTTCATCTCTACGCTCTCCAGATTTGTAAAATAGGCTTCCCGATCCACCCTTATTTCTTTGAGGAGGCACATAAACTATTACAAGTTCCTCGATATTATGCTCCTCTCGAGCGATGATTTCATTGAAATTTTGCAGGGGAATATGTGTGACTACACATTAATTATCTGAAATTGAGAAATTATCTATCCTCTTTGAAAGTAAATGTTACACATTATTCATGTAGATAGACTCGTAGTCATAGTCATCATCTGAATATCTTGCCTTTTTTCCCCTTTATGTTGATTGTCGTATCTCCTGAGATTTAATAGGGATGACATCATCTTCGTCTATGTCACTCCCTAGATGAGATACATATTTTCTCGATTTAAGAGTGATTGATGCTTTGGGAAGAGTCGGTGTAGCCTTCTTTCTTCCCACATGCTTCTTCTCATCTTCTTGTTTGGGCGGCCTTGCAGCCTTTGGGTTTGCTGCCTTAGTCTCGAGAGAACTTGACGGCTTTGATTCTTTGAGGATGAAATATCTAGCATCTTTATAAATTTTCACTTCATAAACTGCAAAGGGATGAATATCACCAGAGATTCTGAACTCCTCTCCATCCCTGATATACTTCATACATTGATGTAGTGTTGATGGGACAATACCATAATCGTGCAACCACGGGCGACCCAGAAGCGCCTTAATGAGGTGTATGCTTCAATCACATAGAATTTTGCCTCAGTATGGAGTTTCCCAAATACTAGTGGGAGCATGAATTATCCAAGGGTCTTTTGTCCCTTTTCATTGAAGCCGTGCACCATCAATTTGTCTTTCCCAAGGTGCTGCACATCGAGACAAAGTGATCTCAGAGCTTTCAAGCTCATAAGGTCGATATAGGACCCGGAATCTATTAAAATTCGGCTGATTATCATCTTGTCACTCTCTGTAGTAACATATAAAGGCCGATTATGGTCTGCCATTCCGAGCATCATGTCATCGTTGGCAAAAGTAATGATTGGCTCATTTCGAGCTTGCAAAACTTCAGTCAAGTTATGCTCAGCAAAATACACCTCATATCTTTCGGGGTCCTTGAGAGCCTGAATCAGGGATTCTCAAAGATCTTTGGACATCACCAGTGCATCATATATGCTAAGTTGTGCTGGGATTTTTCTCAGAGGGGATAGAATATTATAATCTATCCCTTTAGCTGAAATCTCCTTTTTCTTGGAGTCTTTGGGAATGATATCTTCATTGACGACAATCTCCTTCCCTTTATCTTTATTAGGGATCCCTTTTTTTGGCAGAGATGCGAGTGTTTTACTACTTCTTAACTGCACTTGCGTGATTTCCTCATGCTCAGACTCATTTAACGGTGTATTATCCTTAGAATTGATCATTGCCTCATCTGGAGATTCGTCTGTTGGTTCAGAATTATTACCCAAATTCACCTGTTCCATCTGCGAAGTGATATCAGGCTCTGATTCATCATCTTTTGTAAAATACAGATCCTCTTCTATACTATAATCCATTGGTGATACCATCATACAGGACTCAGAGAGTGTTTCCTTTTCTTTTTTGGCCAGAGTTACCGGTGCTGTCAAAACAACTATATAAGTTTCCACGAGAAGTGGATCTTCATCATCTTCTTTTTCTTCTTCAATTTTGAGCCCTGTTATAAAATCAACAAAGCTTAATAGGGCGTCTCACAGTCTGGTAGTATTCATCCAAACTATCGATAACCCTTTGAGTTGTTGTCTTTTTCTCCCTAAGCTTCTTCAACTTGGTCTTCTTCTTCGAGGATTTCACCTTTTTGGACTTTGAAGTGCCAGCTTGGTTAAGGAGTTGCTTAGAAGTGGATGCTTGCATCACAGGTAGTGTCTTGAGATCTATCAACAGCGAATTATATTTTGAGCCTCATGAACGTGCTAAGGAGTGCCCCGTACTCCTGAGACTTGAGGCATTCGATGATTTGGAGGATCAGCTGTAGGATTGGGTATGACGCCACCGGTAGAAGTTCTTTGCATCATCTGCATCATTGCTGCCATTTAGGTCATCATCTCATTCATCTTTTCATTTAGTTGAGAGATATCCTTATCTTTGACCCTCATTTATCACCTCATTTATCTTCTAATGTCAGCGAGCGTGGTGTCTTGGTCATCAAAGGGATTCTGCTCAATGTCTTCTATTTCTTATTCTCTAGGGGAGCGATCACCTCCGCCAGCAACAGAACGAGACTCTTGTTGGCATACTTGCCTGGGTTGTGGCTACCAATCTCCATCATCTTCGCCATCATCATGGTAGACTTCCTCGATAGCACATGTATGTCTTACCATATAGACGACTTCAAGGTTCATGACATCCTCTATTTCATCCTCTAAGTTTTCTTCCATAAATTCATCAATATTTTCTTCAAGATTTTCCTCGAGATTTTCTTCTATATTTTCTTCTATATTCTCTTTGAGACTTTCTTCCCCTTCTTTTATATCTACTTCTCCTTCCTTTTATCCTTCAAGTACTCAGATCTTTGAGCGACGGCGCCACTGGATCTCTGGTTCTTGATTAGGAAAGGAGATTTCTTCGACCAGTGGGCTACGATCGAAGTTAGTCTCTTCTTTCGGAGGAGATGGAGAGTGATGGGATCCCTTGGAGGATTCTCCAAGGTGTCGACCATCGGGAGGGACGTCATCGTGGGTCTTCTTCGGAACCCATCTTTGACGTTGTTTGTAAGTGGGGGCGGATCTCCGGGTAGCCATACTGGATGTCACGCCAATATTTATTTCTCTTCTTCTTTCTTCTTCTCTGCGAGGCTTTGGCCTCCAGATTTCTTTTCCCTTCCGTCGGGACCTTTCGGTGGCGGATCCCTGAACTTCAGGTTCAGGTGTCACACCCCAATGTTCACCGCTTGGAGCTGGTCATCGGTATCTTTCTCGTTCAGCTATCATAGCAGATGATAGCCTCTCCCTCGGAGGGGTTCTCCTAGCCTCGATAGCTAGCGGCCTCTAAAATTTCTTCTTCATCAGTCCCCTCTCTTTGACTGTTTTCAGCACCGATGTACTCGAGCTGATAATCATTCAGGTTCTCTAGTCTTTTGAGGGGTTGGTGCTTCTGGTCGATGCTCTAAGAATAACTTTTTGAGTTCACTAGAAGGGCTATTTCTTTTCACCCACTTAAGGTTGGTAAACCTATTCTAGGTGGGGACATTGGCCTCAAGCTCTTGGGCTGGCAGGTTTTATGGGTGCACAGACACTGGTTGTTGCTGAGCTGGAACCTCGGCATTCAATTTTCTCCTCTGCCTCCTTGTTAGCTTCCCTCCTGATGAGGAAGCTTCAGCATTATTCTTCCCGGGTGTAAGTAACCCGTTTGGCGGAGCAGTGGTGTTTGCAGTCAGCACAGAAATTTTTCATCCACAACTCTCTTGGTGGACGGGGCTTCTGACTGTGACAGTCGTTCAAACGCATAAATCCTCCTACGAGGATTTGTAGCAGAAAGTCATTATGCTGGCATATTCACATGATCGATAGGAGCTTCACCAGTATTAAGTCTTCTAGAAGACCTCCTAACATTTAGACCATTCGCAGGAATGGCAGACTCTTTGCAGCGATTGTGAGGAAGTCAATGCTACCAAATTGGATGGTAGCTTTGGCATTTTCAGTGTTTATCATAGCATTTGCCAACTGAATATTGGCTCCACCGCCTAGTTGAACAGTGAAAGGAGTGTTCTGTAGATCCATCTGCAAAAATGAACGGTAAGGGTTAGTAATCATCATCTGATACATCACCCCACACTTTCAAAATGTAAAGACTTGCACAGAACAAAAGATAGAAGTAGATAACTATTAGCAAGAAATAAGAAGTAACATAAATGTAAAGCCCTATAGAAAAGGCTATCTCAATGAATGTATGAACGATCACACAAAAAATGATTTTAAAATTTTGATCTGCTAAAAGATCATTTTAAAAGATTCAAAATTTTAAACATGGATTGATATGATTGATACTATAGCACTCATATGACTAGCCAAAGATGGAAAGAGAAACCATTGCCTAGTGGAGTAGCCAGAAATCTGGTGGGCTCCAAAAATTCGGCCCCAGCCTACCCGACGCGTTGATGATGTTTACTTTTTCTTTTCTTTCGGCGAGTGAGTTTTAAAGAACTAAGTTCCGGGTAAATTTTGGAAGGAAGATGAATTTGTAGATAAGACACTACCCAGAGATTTCACCCTCATTTTGCGAGGACTTTATGATCTAAGTTCTGATTTCCTATAAGCGCAAGCCCCTATAGTTAATTACCACCCCCGATCACGAGAAAGAACTTTCGATTAAGGCTACTCATCAATCATATACATAAAGATACGTGTTATCTGGCATATAGTAGCAGCATAAACTTGAAAATTTGGAAAAAAGTTTGAAGGTTTGGAAGATTTTGATAATTAAAATAGAAATTTCCACCATCTTACACGTAAAGCAGATGGTGGGGGAGTGGATGATGGACCTGATCAAGATCCCATTATTTCGTCGTCTCAGGCCATCATGGTCCCCGGTCTACTTAGTCAAAGGAGGTAGTCGACCCAACCTGATAGAAGGATCCTTGTCGGCAGCCATAGGTTGCTTCGTCCAAGGGTACCTTATAAACCTAGGGTGAATATTTATCTAAGGGGACTAATTTGAATCCACCTTAGCTAACAAACGGCTTTGTGCCCTATCGATTATATCCTATTGATTAATATCTCAAGGATTTGATGCCACTAAGGAGCATATTGGCTCTAGCCATAATCGGTATTTCGTGGTGGCATTTGGCGGTAAAATCACTCAGTTCAGAGGGCCCAGGGTAATAACCATTTTTCTTACAGTGCCATTTGGTGGCAGACCGCCGGTTAGAGGATATATACCACGTCTTTACTGGCAGGAGATTATTTGAGAATGGATCCAAGTAATATTTTCGACTAGGCATTTGGCTCTTTTGTGAGCTGAAGTAGTTTTTAATTTATCCGCCTCGGTAAAGTGTTGCGGAGGGTGGATGAATTTTGCTTTAAGCACTTGATAGTTTATTTTAAATTTCAAATATATGGATTTGGGATTTTATGGAGTTTGGATTTTTGGATGGACTTTTGGGAGGCATTTAGGAATATTTGTGAAGCCCCCCGGTTGAGATTTACATTTAATATGGCCATCATCGAGGTGTTCATGGGGTCATTTCCATTTGAAAATATTTGCAGTTTATGGGTGAACCTTGTCAACTCTATCGAGTTGTCGACAGAGGACCGAGTTTCTTATAGGCTTTGTGCCTTTGTTTGTGAATTATTTTGATTGTAAGCCTTGAAGGCCTAATATGAATGTATTAAAATAAATACATCAGTTGTCACAATCGTGTATTTGTTTGAAGGTTTGAACCTTGTCGACTCCTATTAATCTGTATATAAGGATCGGGTTTGAACTAAAATTTACTTGTTGACCTACGCAGCATCCCTAGATGTCACGTGTGTACCAATAACACGCTCGTCGGGGCCCATGCGGGTGTTTGGGGCATTTTATAATTATACCCTGCTACTCCTTTTACCTGCCTAGGAGGATCGGGTTCACATTTGATAACTCTCGTAGCATCCCTAGAAGTCACATGTGTACCAATAACACGCTCGCCGGGGCCCATGCGGGTGTTTGGGGGCATTTATAATTATACCCTTTCTACTCCTTTTACCTGCCTAGGAGGATCGGGTTCAAATTTGATAACCCGTGTTGCATCCCTAGACGTCACGTGTGTACCAATAACATGCTCGCCAGTGCCCATGCGGGTGTTTGTACATTTATTTACCCCTTTTAGTGTACCTATGTGTATTCAAACTACGGTGCACGTGTGGGGGTACTTTAAAAATATTTAAAAACGTCTTTTGTCTGCTTGCATGGATATTGCGGATCCGGTGGCGTGGCGTAGCAGCTTCTGAATAGAGTTGTTCGCTGCTTTGTACAGGTAGCCTGTCGTGCACTACTCATTTTCTACAGGTGGATCATAGTGCACTAACTAATCTCCTGCCTTATGTTTGTTGATATTTGCATTTATTGTAGTTCTTTGGCATATCTTTCTAGCTTTCATGGATCTTATTTGCATATGAATTGCAGGATATTGCTATATATGTGTATTTAATAGCTGCTTGATTGGTTTAGATTGTGAGGGCACCTTTCATATCCACTGGATGTCCCTTTTCCCATGTATATGCAACATACATGTCTTCCACAAGTTAATCATTATTAACGAATGTTTGATTTGTTGTCCACCTCTTTCTTCCATTTATTTATAGGAATGCTGCATTCATTACACATTTTTTTATAATTTATTCATGAATATCCCCTTCATTGCAATTGTCCTTACCTTGCATCTATGATTGAAATGAATATTGTTCATAGATGCTTTAGAGATTCCATGTCATTACTCATGGTCAAGTTGTGAATTTGTCTTGATCATTGATTGTGGATAAAAGAAGTTCCCAATTGATTCATTGCAATTGATTGAAGGGGAATTATTGCATGCATTCACGATCTATCCACCATTGTTGATTGCAAGCTAATATATTCACTTGCACATCATTCATGATTGTAAGCCAACTATTTCTTTCACTACATATATTTTGCATGAATTCATAAGAATCTTTGTTTGTTGTAGGCTCTTAAACCTCATTTGTAGACATTTGTACATTCATTGATATTTAGTTAGAAGATCAAAATTATCATCTACCACTTGTATGAATTAGGATGAATGCTACGATACAATCATTGTCATTTGCATGAAGATTATATTAAAAATCAAATGGTGTCCTCATTATCATTAAGTGAATGACACTTGCAAAATCCTTTGGCTTACAAATTTATATGTATTCATTTGCATCTTGTTAATGATTGTCATTTATTAATTAAGAACTCAATCACTTATATTTATTTATTTAAGTTTGAATGGGTGTTCAATCAAGTTCAATAAAAATCCTTTATGATTGTCCAAATTTTGCTCATTTATTTGAACTTGAGATTAGTTCATGTCATTTGGTTAAAGTTTGTTTAAGTTTTAAGTTCATATCAAGTTCAAATTTTAGTCAAAATTCTTTCATTTCGTCCAAGTCCGATTCAGTCCAAAAGTTTGCAAGTCCTTGTCTTTTTCAGACAAAATTTTGGTAGCCTCCTAGCGTCTCCCCCGTTTAGCGGAAATTTTGGGAGAGTAGCCTTCCCACCACGCACAATAAAGGCGTGTATGGTAGCAGCCTTCGGATGATGACACCGTGGCTGTGTACTTTTGTTCCCACCACGCGCAATAAAGGCGTGTATGGGGTCTTCGAGTGCACCTGAATAAAAAAAAACACAGTTTGCTTTCCCCTCGCTTGAGGGTACTTATAAATGACCCCACTTCGTCGTAGACACCATACCGGGGTCCCATCCCACCATGCGCAATAAAGGCGGGTATAGGCGATTTTTCGGTGCGGTGCAAACATCGAAATAGAGTTTAGGTGATTGTCCGACTCGTCGTACGCGCCACACCGGGGTCCCATCCCACCACGTGGAATAAAGGCGTGTATGGGAGGTTTTCCGGTGCACCACAAAAAATGAAAATGGGCTCTCAACTTTAAGGTGATTACCCGCCTCGTCATTGGCACCGCACCGGGGTCCCATCCCACCACGCACAATAAATGCGTGTATGGGCGATTTTCTGGTGCACCACAAACTCCGAAATAGGCTCTCGAGGTTTTGAATTTAGGAATTTTATACCTTTGCAATATTAGTGGCGACGACGAGTGGCAAGAGAAATTAACTAGCTATAAAACTAATAGTTAATGAAAATAATTTAGCTAATTATACTATAAATAGTTAATAAAATTAATTTAACAAACTATAATACTAATAGTTAAAAAAAATAATTTAGCTAACTAAAGTATGAATAGTTAATGAAATTAATTTAACTAACCATAATACTAATAGTTAGTAAAAAGAATAATTAATTAACTATGATATAAGTTGTTAACAAAATTAGTCTAATTAATTATAAGACTAACAGTTAGTGAAAATAATTTAATTAACCATAACATTAAATAGTTAAAGAAATTAATTTGACTAACTATTATACTAACAGTTAGTAAAATAATTTAATTAACTATAATATAAATGGTTAATAAAATTAATTAAACTAGCTGTAAGACTTAACAGTTAATGAAAATAATTTAAAAAAAAAAGTTTTTTTTTTTTAAAAAAAACTTAATATTTACAGTATGCATGCAGTTAAACTATTAACTTAATAGCTATGATACAAGTGGCTAAAAATGTACTAACTTGTTAACTATCTCACAAATAATTAAAACAACAAGAGTTTGTATACACTCACATGGGGAAGAAGACAAATGGCTAGAACTTGAACAAAAGGTGGTTCTAGCTTGGGTAAACAGAGAGGAGATCTGTTCGTCGGACAAGTGGAGGGGGCGGACGGTCGTAGTGGGAAGGAGGAAAACAGGCTGAGGAACTTTTGCGTATGTGGGAAGCTGATTCTCAGGAGGCCTGCAAAGTCCACATTCAGACTAAATTACCTTTATCAAACGTATGATCTTGTGCATCATACAACAAAAATGCGAAATAATTTTGTAGATGATTTTGTAGAACTTTATAGCTTAGTCTTAAAATGGAATTGATAGAATTCTGACTCAAATAAGTTGCTTTCTAAAGCTGCCTTCCAAAACCCTTTCATCCAATTTGCCCTTCAGAACACCACCAATGACTTTAGCTGCTAATGGAGATTTTAAGAGCCTTCTCTTTCTTTTTTTTTATGACTATCTCTCCAAAAAAAAAATTATGATCATCATAAAGGGTTCTTTACACCAGCAAATGCATGAGAGTTGAGGACCTGCAATCACTCATCTTTCTTTAAACTTGTTCATTTAACTATTTAATCTTCCTTTTTTTATTACCTCTGCAAACATTAGTACAATCGAGTCCGTTCGAGTTGTTACCAAAATTTTACTTTCCAAACTTTCAAAAGACAGAAGGGCGAGAGCATTTTCTCATTTATTTTTATTTTGCTTCTCATCATCATCCGAATGTCATCCAGCATAAGTAAGAATTTTTGGACATGATCTTAGCCTGAAGACTATCTTGAAGTGTCTCAAGTGTCCCTAAACAAGTCCTCTCCTTCTTAAGAAATTCCAACATATTTGTAATGACTTTTTTTCTTCTTCTTTTTTACATCAAAGTTGTTGGAAACACAAACCCACATTTTAAGATCAAATTCCTTTGTCATTTCATCTTCATAAACATGTTGTAGGAGAGTTGTCTTTCCCATACTGTCATGGCCCACTATAGATAGAAGAGAAATGTTTCTGTACAAATCAACTCCATTAACATGAGCTAGATGTTCCCCATTTGATTGCTTCTTCTACCAGTGCATAATAAAACCCAATACAATCAATATTCAAGCTGAATTCTCTTTATCGAATTTAAGATTTCTGGGTTTGTTGTAAAGGTCAACAGCGGCGTGCTATCTACGGATGAATACAAAAGTTCTATAGTGGATTATTCTGTGATATAGGCACAGTAACATATTTGCAAATCAAAGTGGATGATAACACATTATGTTTTGATGATCATAAGTTGATACCAAAGAGCCATTCCACATTGAATATGTCAAAATTTAGTAATGTAGTGAAAATGGTAAGTTATTGATTCAAGGTAGTGGTTACTGATTTCGAAGTGTAAGACATTGGTAAGGATACAATCATCCAAGATAGAAGTGATTGGTTCTTCAAGCCAACAATAGAAAACAAGGAAGACGACATAATTGATAAATCACTTGTTGATTTCTATACTAGTTCTGGAAAGAGAGAGCTAGATCAAATCAAGATTAAGTGAATCTCAATTCAACTAAGTTCTGAACATTGAGTTGGATAAGATTATGGAGGCTTGCAAGTTTCTTGATGAACAGTAGTCGTGCATCCAATATATTGTCTGCAAGCAAATACTAAAAAGACTACGACAAAGATGGACTTCTACGAGCTATCATGAATAACCCGTCGAATGTCTAAAACATAAGGCCCATATGCCTAAGGTGTCTTCTACTTAATCGTGATGCCTAATCATCCAGCTGTTTCTTCGAACTTCCATAATTTCAAAAGCTGGTGATAGGGAAAATATCACACCTCTTCTTTCCATAATGACTTATCTGATTATGACTAGCCAACCCATTGATGAAGCCCAACTGATCATTGACTACATTTATGAACTTTCTAACATTGGCCATGTCTCCACAAAGAAAGAAAAACATAGCCTTATGACATCTTTGACCTATATTTTGGAGAAAAAGTATGATTTAGTCATCCATTATAAATCTTGAGGAGTTTTCCTACTATAATAATGGTTCATTTCAACAATCTTTAATAAAGATATATCAGCCCATTATAATGACTCAGAGGAGGAAGAAAGAGGACCTGCATTGCTGTGCAACCAAATGTTCAAGATTTGGCTCATATTTATGTCTTGAGATCACTTTGATCAACGCTTTGATCAAATTGATGCTCACCATAAATAGTAGGATGCACAATATCAGCATGATATGGGTTGGATGCGAGAGAAAGCATATGGTATAACTTCTAATATGGCTATGATGAGTAGCTATTTTAACTTTCACAACCAGCCACCTTCTCCAGATCAAGGCCCCTCAGAGTGATATATGTACTTCTCTATGAGTTTCTCTACCTGATGTGATGTGATTGTATTAGTGATGTGTTGTTAACATTTATGTTTTTATTTATGTTATGTTTTGAGTTTATGTTATGAAAGTGTATTGATATCATTTGTACTGAATGTAATATTCTTTATCATGATATCAATATAAGTTATTTTATCTTGAAATGTGTGTTAGCCATATAAAAATCCCTAAAATTTTTGATCTTAAAGTGTTAAACACTTGAACTGCAAAACAAAATTGAATTCATAGAAACTAATTTTTTAAATTTAAGTTGTACTTATAACTTGATCTAATTAAGAATGTCAATCTCATGCCTCTTGTTAGACTAATTAAATTTTTATATTATTATTACAATTGTGATGTTTTCTTATTTTATATTTCTATTTTTAATATAAATATTATTTTACTTAGAGAAATTTGAGATTTTAGATTATTGATTTTGGAAAGATTGAGAATACACTCGAAAATGTATAAATGTACAAAAATCAAAAGAATGCGCAAAGGCTTGTAATTTGAAAAAGATGCACAAAATTAGCCCACCTGTAAAAAAAGATGCATAAAAAGTGCCACAAATATTGAAAAGATGCGCAAAGCGCCACAAGTGGTATTTTGTTCAATTCTTTTCCTTAATCTTCAATCTTAATTCAAATTAATCTTTTAATGATTTTATTGTATGAAAATTTGAAGTATGTAAATTTTATATTCATTTTTTGCAATGATATTATTTATCTCAAATGTCTAAATTGACTCATGTTTTTGATAATTCCTTTTTTTATTATCAATGTTATATCTACTCTTAAATCATATAAATCATTTTATTTGATAATGATTTTTAGATCAATTATCAAAGGATAATGATATGACTTCTTACATTTCTATTTTTGTTCTTTTTCTTCTTCTCTTTTTGCTGTTGTCAAAAAGGGGGAGAAATATTGTTTTGTAACTACCTCGTTGCATTTATTTTATTGTTATTTTTATCATTGTTTTTATTGTTGTTTATTGTTGTCATGCTTTATGTTCTAGTGATCGTATGTTCTGATTCTCTGTGTGTCTCAGTGTCTTTGTGTTCAAACAAAAAATTTAAAAAACAATTTTTTTATGTTCAAATGCCCCTTATTCTCACATGCTTATCAATTCAGGGGGAGTTTAGGAGATATTTGAGAATTTAAAAATTATACAAATAATAATTGTTTTGCCATCATAAAAAAGGGGGGATTGTTAAGTGAGTTGCTATTTGCATATTTTACATATTTGCAACTTATGTGGTTTTGATGATTCCAAATATTATTATTCTAATTATTATTTTCTCCTAACAATTTTTGGAAGAATTGTGTTTGCTCTTGTGTAGACTAATATTTCAGGATAATCGTACTTCAGACTACTGAAGAGTTCAAATCAAATTCAATATATCATACTTTGTAAATTGAAATATAATTTTTCACTTTATTGTCTAGACGAGATGTGATTGTAATTGAGCAACCTAGCAACACACATACACACTGAGGGATATTTAAAAAAATCAATTTTTTATACTGATCGTACGGATTAACCAAGTTCGTACAGATGATCAGATCAGTTATACCCCTCGGAGAACAATGTAACAAATAAAAAAAGTGAAGAATTTTTCTAAGTCCTGATCGTCTAGACGAAATGGAAGTTTTGTCCACACAGATCTCCTCAGAATTCTAACTTTGAATTGTTCATCCTGAAGAAATTGACAGTTCATCCCAGGACAATCTCCTCGGGATTCTCACTTTGTACTATTCGTCTAGACAAAATGGACTAGTCATCCCAGGATGATCTTCTCGGATTCTCACTTTGAACTGTTCGTCCAGACAAATGGACAGTTCATCCCAGAATGATCTCCTTGGGGTTCTCACTTTGAACGGTTCATCAGACGAAATACACCATTCATCCCAGAATGATGGTCTCGGGTTTCAAAGTTTTGTACTGTTCGTCCAGACGAACATGAACATTCGTCCCAGGAGAGTCTCTTGTTCTTTTAACATAGGACTCTGCAGTTATGTTTCAACTGGTTTAAAATAACTTTTGTACATGACAAACATATTTCGTACGGGATGATGATAGAGTATGAAGTCACCTCATCGCAATGCACATAAGAGTTCGTATGTAACAATTTTACACTGTTCATCCTGGAGAAATCATGATCATACAGGATGATCATGTGTGTACATAATTGAAAATTAGCAGGTTTTGGACGATTTTTCGTGTCTTTCATATAAAGGTCCTTTAAAAACTACCATGTAATATTTTTTGTCCTTGGCCTTCATGCTTATTGAAAGAAGAGTGAATAGAGAGTGAGGAGTGTTGAAGGAGATCTTATCATATAACTGTAAAGGATCACATTGGTACTCAAAGGTAAGGATCTCAACTTTGGAATTATGATTTCTTCACTTTTTCTCTTGTCCTTTAGATTTCTTTGAGAAGATTTTTAAGGAGATCCATTCTGCTGACACTTGGTGAAGTTGAAAGGATGAAGGTTCTCTGCTACATTGAGAGTGTAAATAGCGGGAATACTCTGCCTACACTTGGAGGGTGTAAAAGGATGAAGGTTTCTGCCTACACTTGGAGAGTGTGAACATCGGGAGGTTCTCTGCCTACACTTGGAGGGTATAAAAGGATGACAGTTCTCTGCCTACACTTTGAAGGTGTAAAAGGACGACGGTTCTCTGTTGCACCATGTAGTGGTGGAAGAGAGTTTTGTGAAAGCTTCTTTGCCTTGTTGTGGGGGCAAAAGGGGAGACACTATTGGTATTATTGCAATATTTGGAGGGTGGCTCCGGGGAGTGGATGTAGGTCGTGTTTGATCAAACCACTATAAATCTTATGTCTTTTATTTTTCGCTGCTTTTTTACTTTACTATTTCTGTTTTAAAAGTGTGATTGAAAAATTTTTGTTAAAAAATTTAACTAAAACTTTTTATCGATTTAAATAAGGGATAAATTTTTAATTACCAATTCACCCCTCCTCTTGGTTAGCCGCTAGGATATAACCTTAGGTCTAACAACCTATTTCATATTGAATAAAGTTTCAACACCTATAATCAATAACATGCACCAGTCACTGTCAACGTGCATATGAATATTCAAATCTACCTATAATCAATGGCTGATAACTAATGATAGCCAGAGATGAATACAATAATAATACTAGCCTCCTATAAGCACCTACAATAGTAATGATTGAGATGCTACAATTGATCTTGGCATTGAACCTAGGAATAAGAAGGTGATGAATACACATCAAATAGAGGGCTTTAAATTCTTTGTCAAAAACCTTATTGAAAGTTTGTTAGAGTTGTTAAACCCTTATAGAACTAACTATAGCGCAACCAGGGGTGGTAAATTGTGTTATTTAAAAATTTAAGTTAGAGAAAATCTTTTTGAAATTTTATTAATATTTTAAAACAAATAACTTATGTGGAAGCAGATAACAAATTAGAGATTTTAATATAAAATAAATCATAGAAAAAATACAAAATTAAAGTATATAAATATAAATAAAAAAATACACCAAAATTGTAGTGGTTTAGTCAACTTAACCTAGGTCCACTCCCCAAAAATCTCCTTTAGTGATTACACTAAAATTAGTATCTCTCCTTTGCCCCAAGGCAAGGCGAGAAGCCCTTACAAAATCTTTCTACCGATCTGGTGATGTAGAGAACCTTGAATCCTTTTACTCCCTCATTAACTAGGCAGAGAATCTTAAAATCCTTTTACTCCCCCTTTGAGTAGGCAGAGAACCTGGAAAATCCTTTATTCCCTTTGGATAGGCAAGAAACATGGAATCCATTTTCACTCACCTGATGAATGCAGAGAACCTGGGAATCTTTTTTCCCTATCTAGTGAAGTCAGAGAACCTAAATCTGATGCTAATGAAGATCTCCCTTAGAGCCACGAAGGAACAAGGATATGTAGCTTCAAGAAGATGTGAACACCTTGCTTGGATCAACCTTTATGAATCCCTCACAACAATTCCTTACAAGGATCTCTCTCTCTCTCTCTCTCTCTCTCTCTCTCTCTCTCTCTCTCTCTCAAGGTCTCCCTCTTCTTCTTAGCTCCTCTTAGATCTCCTTAGCAAAGAAGCTTCAAGTGTTAATATAATTGCTTAAATAGAGGGCCCTAATTTTTAATTCAACATAACTGATCATCTAGGATATTCGATAGATCATCCTATACATCAGTATAAGTATTTTATACAGATCAACCTGTATGATTATTTGATCATTCGGGACGATTAGTTCAATATACTATATTGATCATCTAGTATGACATTTTATTTATTTTCTTGTTCATATATGTTGATTTACATATTATATGTACATATGAATTTGTCAAACCTATGATAGATGGATAGAGTACCATTTAGATAACTTTTGTATACAGTACTACTCTGACGAACAATTCTGATATAGTTTCGTAGTTTTCTAGTCTGATAACCCAGATGATGGGTGAAGTATATAGTAGAGTTCTTGTTGTTAAATATGATGGCATAGACAAACATCTATGTATATTTTTGAGATTGAAGCCTCCATAGTTTGAGGGTTTTATTGAGCCCAAGACAACCAAGGATCTAGAGATAGTCTGAGATAGCTACTGGTTTCATTCCATATTTTTTATTTCTTTGATCATATGGAGAGAGCCCATTATAGATCGAATGATCTAATAGATACTAAGTAGTAGTGAATTGCAAGTAGGAAGAGGTTCACTAGTAAGAAATTTAGTGGGTTTTTTGAAAAAAAAAAAAAAAGAAGAGAGATGGTTAGTTAGTATTTGCACCAGTCTCTAGTAGTGGCGATGTGTCCTATTCTAATTTCATCAGTGAATTGTATATATTCCATAGTTATGGATACTGATATTTTGGTCAGTGTTAGAGAATGACAAGATAGTATTTTTGATGTAGATAGTGGGACACAGGGTGGCCAAATCTCCTTAAGCCAGATTTTATTGACTATTTGAGCCTCAATATGAGAGTTTTGTTAGACCAATAGGGAGATCAGGTCAATTCTACTCCATACATTTTTTGATGGGCTATTTTGTAGAGTAGTGATATAGATTTATGGCAAGCTCAAGTAGGTAGTTCATCTACAGTTCAAAGAGAGTTTGGTAGTTCTGGTACACTAGCTTTAGTTCATTAACTTAACATAATTTTACTTAATTAGAGGCTCAAAATGCTCCTTATATTATGATTGGTGTGGTTTATATTTTTAGCATGCTTATCATGTTTTATTTAATTCTAGAGACAATCATTTAATTATTTTTTTAGTATTTCTTCAGTTTTATATCCGCCTTCAGTTTTATCACCATTTTCTTCTATTTTTATTTTATCGACTAAAGATGGTATGATAGCAGTAGATTTTTTAATATTATATTTTTAATAGAAAGTAGAGGTCTAGTTTTATTTTACTAATTATTTTTAAATTTAATGTCATTTTAGATATATACTGGTTGAGTCGATATGAGGCTCGATTAATTACTTTAAGAAACGAGTCACCTTATTTCTAGGCATTGAGACTTCATATTTTAGGGTATTAAAGATACTTTATCCTATCTGATTTCTACTATAAGTAATTTATTATAGAAGAAAGGTTGTATGGTATTTCTTGCCTCAATTCGAGATATCTTGGGTGGATTTGGGTTCTATTTCTAATGTTTTAGTAGTGCGAAAATTTCATGATGGTTTTCCTGAGTTGTTAGTGAGTTTGCCATTAATAGATATATTAGTTCTGTATTGATGTATTTTTGGTAAGGTTCTAATATCTAAGGCTCTATATAGAATGACATTTAAAGAACTTCAAAAATTAAAGGTATAGATTCATGAGTTCATTTACATATGTTTCATTTATCCTAATATGTCTCCATGGGGACAACCTATACTATTTGTTAAGGAAAAGAATGGTATGATGTGTATGTGCATTGATTACAAGAATTTATAGAGTCATGATCAAGAAAAAGCACCCCTTACCACAGATTCATAATAAATTTGATCAACTTATAAGATCATCTATATTTTCTAAGATTCATCTGTAATCATAATATTATTAAGTGAAAGTGAGAGAGTCTGATGTATTGAAGATTGCTTTTAAGTTCCTATTCATGCCTTTTAAAATGACAATGCACTAGTGATTTTTATAGGTCTCATGAATAGGGTATTTACGAGATTGGTTGGATCAGTTTGTGATCAATTTTAAAAATAAGATTTTATTTTATTTTCTTTTGAGAGATCAAGCCAGACATTTAAAGAATATTTTGGAGACTTTAAAGTAGCATTAGCTATATATAAAAATTTTCAAATATGCATTCTAGCTTTGGAGTATTCTTTTCTATGGCACATGATGAGTAGTGCAGAAATTTCTATAGATACCAAAATTATTCAGGCTATTGTTCATTGGCTGAGGCCTACTATTTTATTTAAGGTACATAGATTTCTAAGCATGGCCAATTATTACAAGAAATTTATGAAAGGGTTAGATTTCTACACCTATGATCAGATTGACTCAGAAGTCAATGGCTTTTGGTTGGACACTTACTTATAAGGCTAGCTTTCAAAGATTAAAGGATTTCACTTCTGCTCTAGTTTTAACACTTCCATCTAGTACAAAAGAATTTTAGATTTTTAGTGATGCTTCACTAAAAGCACTAGGATGTGTTTTGATGAATCACATAAAAGTCATAGCCTATGCCTCTAGGCAATTATAACCATATAGAAGAAATTATCTAATGAAAGATTTAGAGCTTACTACTATTATCTTTACTTTCAAGATCTGGAGATACTATTGTAGGAGTCATGTGTGAAATTTTCACTGATCATCAGAGTCTAAAGTATATATATTAATTAAAGGATTTTGAATCTAAGGTAAAGGAGATGACTGAAGTTGATCAAACACTATGATATGACTATTCAATACTAACCTAGTAAGCCTAATGAGGTAGCAAATACTCTAAGTAGAAAATTTTCTAGATTATACTCTATCAACTTACATCTCTGCTCTCTATTTTATAACCATGTACTGTGGTATTTACTAACAAGCTGCCTACAATTATACAGTCAAAACATACATATATCTTTATAAAATTTAAACATTGAATATAAATACTAATGTTGAAGTAACAAAACAATTGATCAAAAGGAAATATCATGTAATTACCAAATATTTTTAAAATAAATATTAGGTTTGTCATATAATAAAAAAGGAACATAAAATTTATAAACAAAAAAAAAAAATTATAAACAAATAGTACTAACTCGTCCAGTAATAACAAATATTCTAATCAGAATCTTTTTCATCATTCTCCTTCTTTCTCCATTCCACCTACTACTTGCGATGAAGTGCGGTAGTTAGAATAATCTACATATCCCCTAAAGGAATCCTAACATACTTTAGTCTAGCTCTCTCGTAGTCGTATATACTCTTCGTACAAAAGTTAATATAAGATTAATTAATTTACACATGACACTTAAAATTTAAACTAATATACTCACGTAGGCTCTCCTAGCTCACTCATCCACCCATTATTGGTCCTCCTGCCGCTTGTAGGTATGACTATGCTACTCAACAATGGACAATTTTCTAGTCAGCAACTTATTCTGCAATATATTTATATTAGCATTACTAACTAAATAAATAATTAAAATTTATTAAATTTTTTACCAAATGTCTCATGTGCTCAGTGAGTGTAACTGAGCAGTCTAAGGAAAAATACCCACGCCCCTAATGTTAGAAGCTCATGTCTGTCTATTCTAGTCAATCCTCCCTAAGTATTGGTCAGTGCTCTACCCATACACTCTCACCAATCTCGAGAGGTCATTGCTCGACTAACTTCTTAATGTCTGTAAACATATCTGACAAGCAAGTTGACTCAAGCTTCACAATTTTTTTTTAATTTTATCATTGTGCTCGGGCAACTAGTAATAATCTTTTTTGCATATAAAAAGATATAATATATAATATTTTGTTAGCTTAATTAAAAAGATATAATATAGAATATATTTTCTAATAACTAATCTCAAATTCCTTGAACCACATATTGTGCACTTCCATTATAATTTTCTTCTAAGAAATATAAGGAGCATCAAACTTGCTCCTTATGATGACCCATATCTTATGTGTGGGCTGCTATGATGAATAAAACCTGAACAAAATGTGTTAGGTGAAAAAATATTTCTCAAATTGTCTTAGAAGCATTAAGAATGTAGTAAGCACGTACGTGTCACCCTCAGGTGCAATCAATATATTCCCATCTAACATCTACTTTGCTGAAACCAAGGTGGAATTAAGGTCCACTTGCAAAAGGGCTAAAGGGATGGTGGGTTGTAGAATGACATGATATATGATGGATATAGATAAGTGGCAGGGACTCCATGAGAATGTTGTGGGGGTAATAAAGATAGAAGAGAGTACTATGCATTATAATGAAGGAAAGTAGGGGTCTGGTGAAGGAAAGAAAGAGTATGGATAGTAAAAGTAGGGATAATTAACTTGAAGAGTAGGTAAAGGCAGGCTTTGTTGAGTTTTAGTGGTAGACTAAGAATAAGAGGTCTCTCAGTAAGCATAGGCCTACAAGATGAGCCACTATTTACCTTCTTGCACATACAAAATATATTCTTGATCGATCACCAGGGGGGCTCATCACTAGAATCCATCTACAAAAAATATTTAAAAAATTAATAGAAAAATGCACTTAATATAAATTATAAGTACTGTTAAGGAATGAAAATAAAAGAGATCAACAACAAGACAAATTATCTGAATTAACTAACTACTAGGCTATTAAAAAGAAATCATATTATACAAATCTTTTTTTTATTTTGTTCTTGTTTTCTATGTTATACAGGTCAACATTGACATAGTCCTTTAAGGCTAAAAAGAATCTATAAACGATAAAAGCTCCTATGAGTGCTTACTTAAATATTACTATTGAATGATAAAAAATGAGTTACCTTCCAAATGATTACATCTATAGGTATTGAATAGGACCACCTAATTTGACTTCCTCTGCTAAAATGTATAAGTAGATGAACCATTATTATGAAGAATCATTAGCGTAATGATTTTTCAATCTTGCATAAAGTCATTATAATATTATTTTGAAACATCTTTAATTCATTGAGAATGATAAACTTCATGCAATATGATTTAAAGAGATGTTTTATCTCCACAAGAATACATATAAACTCATCTTATGGTGCACATTATCTAAGAAAAATGAGTAGAATTTCTTCTATAAGAATATGACAATCACGACATTTAGGCCCATAATTTTTTATTTAGTTATGCTGACACATCTTGAATGCATATCCTTAAATCATTTTAAAAATTTTAAAAACTTCACATAACTCAACTTTATCTTGCTTTTGCATTATGAAAGAAGTTAGCGGCAAAATGTAGTTTCCATCCTCAAGAGCTTGTGAATTTAGTTTACTTTGTATTTCAATTTCTAATGGCATTCACAAACATTTTTCTATATATATATGGAAATGAATGAGATTTTATACTGTGCATTTCCTGTAAAATCTCATGCAGCTTATTCCCATTGTTGTGATAACTTCTACCCAAAGCTATTTTAGTCATCATATTAGAACAGAGAAATAATAATATCAGTAAGATTAACAGGAATGTTTGCTGCAGCTAAGTCAGATAGGAGGAAATAAGTGTTCAATCTCTTCTTCTCTTAAGGTTCGGAAGGAAGAGACTTTCTTAAGGCTGAAAATCTCGTGGGAGCAAATCTTACGTAGCTCTCTCCATTGCTCCCCATAAGGTGCGAAGGCTATGTCAGCGCCTCCGTAACTTAGTTTATTGAAGAAAGAAACAGTTGGCCGGCTACAGAAATCTTGGCATGGTTTTTGATGAACTTCTTAGCCATTTCTGCTGAGGAGATGACGAGTGCTGGTGTAACGCCTAGCTGAAGAAACATGAGAGGGCCATATTTGTTGGGTGTTGAGAGAGTAAGCGATGAAGGGTCTTTGTAGAGATGGATTTCCTATATGGGAAGCCTGGGTGGGCCGGGTGGGAGTTTGGCTTTGCTGTTCTTCTTCGGGACATGTGATATTTTAGAGGAGTAGAGAGGTTAAGACGAGGAGGAGGAGGGGGAGAAGTGGAAGGGCCATTGGAGTTTTGATTACTTTGTGTTATTAGCGAGATAGATTTATAGGAGAGGTATAGCAGCTAGAAGACAAACGAAGTTGTAATATGCTTCTGGTAATCTTTCTATGGCGAATAATATTAGGAAATTAAGAGAGAATATACAAGGGGCCGGGAAAATTGTGTTGATGCCATGATGTTTTTTGGCATCAATTGATTCCAGATTATGGGTATTGTTGAATAAAAAAAAAATGCTTCTTACAGCTATTGAACATTGACATATATATATATATATAATATATATATAATATATATAATATATAATAATATAATATATATATATATATATATATATATATATATATATATATATTTGTTTAAATGAATCAACCAAAAATCTTTGCACCTTCTTCTTTTTCTTGAATCATACCATCCTTTGCATGCACCTTCTTCTCTTTCTTGAATCATACCAAAAATCAATCAGACGTTCAATAAGATTTATATTAGTTTTTTTTTTCATTTTTTTGTGTTGATCTTCTTGCTTTTTTTATTGTTCCTCCAATAATCTGTATATTGATATCTTCTTGTTGTGTGTTTTTTTTTTAAATCCAATCTCAATGATATTATATCTTCTTGCTGTTTTATTTTCATTTTGTGATTTGAATTAGGTCTTACTTCATTCCTAGGATAGGAGAGGGGAAATTATTGCATGATTAGTTTAGGTTTTATAAAACTTGAATGAGAGGATATTAGGAAGATTTATTAGGCAACTAATGTTACTGTTGTGCCATTTATGTTCATGAAAAGATATTAGGTTTATTTTGTGTGCTAATGTCTCATTATATTGTACTAGGCAAAAGATTTGGGCAAAAAATATATATATTAGGTATGACAGCTATTGAGCATTGATATATATATATAATATATATATATATATATATATATATATAATATATATATATATAATATATATATATATATAATATATATATAATATATTTCTTAAATGAATATGAATTTGTTTGAAATATTTTATAATGGGAGCTTGGTTGGAGTTTAGAGGACGGCTCGGTTGCACACGCCGCCCAGAAATAAAAATATAGATTTTTTTAATTCGTATTTTTTATTTTGTTATTATTTATTTTTTTAAAATATTATTATAGGCAATTGTTGGAACTTGTTCAATATGAATTAGGTTGTTAGACCTAAGCTTATATCCCAGGCGCTAACTAAGAGGGGGGT